>PVJH01001851.1:0-37344 GCA_004026705.1 Nesogale talazaci | reverse complement strand
AGTCAAGTGGAAGCAGATGCCCTTTTCAACAAATGCTGGTAGAAAAACTGGATATTAGATAGCAGAAGAATGAAACAGGACCCTTACCTTACTCCTTATACAAGGACAAATTCATGATGGATCACAGATCTTATCATGATCATCCATGAGAAAATTGGGACAAAGTTAAGAACCTTACAGGGAATAATACATGGTTCTCAGACATAAGAATACACACTCAAAGATATATAAAATAGATGAGTGGGACAAGCTAAATGTAAAACAATTGTGTATATTTAAAAATTTCATCAAATGAGTAAAATAGGAGATCCCAGAACTGGGAAAATATATTTAGAAACGAGATATTAAACAGAGGGCTTATTATTAAAATTCACAGCCTTCTGCAAGGTTATTATGAGGAAAAAAAGTAGTCCACTGAGGAGGTGGGTAAAAGACTTGAACAAGTGATTCACAAAAGAGGAAATCCAAATGGCTAATACACATATGAGAAAATGTTCTCAATTATTAGCTATCCAAGGAATGCTATTCAAAACATCTATGAGATATCACCTAACCCCCACAAAGATAGCCTAATTAATAAAAAAGAAAGCAGCACATGTTGGGGAGGGTGGTTGAGATAGGATGCCTCATTCATTGCTGGAGGTCTCATAGATGTGGATGGCTACCTTAGAAAGCAATTTGGTGATACCTGTCAGAGATGGGAATTGAATTACTATTTGACCCAGTAGTTGCAATACTGGACATACACTCAGAAGAAACAAGAAACAGACCATGGGCAGACATATGTTCTCCAATGTTTATTACTGCACAATTTACAATAAAAATTTTGGAAACATATGAAATTTCTATAAATAAATGAATGGGTAAAAGTATTCGGGTATACTAATAAAATGAAATACTACTCATCTCTAAAAAAATATTGATAAAATGCCTCATCTCATGGACAGTTGCAGGATATTGTGCGGAATGAAGTTAGCCAACCACAAAAGGGGAAGTCAGCACGAGTCCACTGAGGTAAGTTCAAATAGCACAACAAGTGTAAGAGAAAGTGAATAAAATACACAATTCTAGCTGAGAACCAGATATTCATACCAAATCCAAGGATTCATACATCATCAAAAACAGATGCAGACAACACCTCTATTGAAGTGCATCTTCCCCATCCTGCTCATAAGTCTTTAAGGCCCAGAAAAGGCTTGGGGAAGGAAAACGATGGCATTAATGATTGAAGGCACTAACCCACTGATGAGGAGGTTGTTACTTCTATCTCCACAAGAAAGGGAGTGTGAGAGTAGACCTCATTCCAGTGTGTCGATCCTCGAGGGCAATGCTCCTGCATCATTTTCACAGAGATGACTGCAAGGTCGGTCTCAGCTCAAAACTTGATGCTTTCTCCCTAGATGACAATACTACAGAGGATAATCCTGAAAATACAGTTTGGGGAGGGTGGCCAGTCTGACTTGCACATATGAGGGTAAAAATCAAGAGGAGAGTACAGTCGACCAGTGATTGGGAGCAAAGCCACAAACTTCACAAAGGATCTCAATGATAGATTTCTAACTTATGTTGAGGGGCGGGGAGAGAGGAGGGAGAGCAGCACTTGACACGCTGTCTGACTATCTGACGTGGTAGGACATTACTCATATGAGGGTTACACTGAATATAGAAATGTATAACTTTGAGAAGAAGATGGCTCCATCCCTGACTACAGGGATCACAGATGGGAAACTTTAAGGTGCTAGGCCTTCAGACATAAATGATGAAGAATAAAAGGGTGTGTGTGTGTGTGTGTGTGTGTGTGTGTGCTGTTTGGTAAGTGGGACCTGGATATGTAGCCCTGAAAAAATGGGGACTCCATTGATGGTTTATTACATTCTTTTCTCTCTATCAACAGAGAGATACAGATCTGCTCAATGTCAAGATCCCTGTTAGGTTTATGACTATCTGCATGTTTGTTTTTTCCTGTTGCTTTATCTATACAAGATAGGCAGGAAAGACAACTTTACAGAGACAGCAACTGGACCAATGATTTGGGAAGTTATGGAAGGGGAGGAATGGGGGGAGGTGAGCAGTGATGCAACATTAATGAGTAAAGAGGAATAGTAAGTGTTCTAAAGTAATGGTGTGAAGTGTGCAGCTTTTCTGATCATGTTTCATCAGTTGAAGTGCCCCTGAGAGGTGAGCCTTGGGTAAACTTGATAGTGAGGCAGGAAAAAAAAAGAGGAAACTAAGAAAAGAATATGCACGCTTGCATTTGCTTATAGATGTAAGTATACGCAAATAGAACAAGAAAAGAAATGGAATTTAGGTCTTTACTTAAATTTTATGTTAGTACAACAACAGTTGTTCAAATAACGTAGTATTGTCAGATAGCTTCCTGCCACAATCATGGAAGACATATTGGATACATAGCAAATGTAGTGAGGAAAACTATGGTGCCTGACTCTCAAAAGACATAGGGTCTGGAGTCTTAAAATCTTATAGTTAAACAAGAGACCATCTAGCAGGAAAGGAGCAAAATCCACATGGAAAAAGCACGCTACTTTGTGTGATCATAAGGTTGACAGAAAGAGCTATCAGAAGTGCAAAAACAATCAACCAAATCAATGTGAAGGGGTGAGGATGAAAAGGAGACCCCAACATACTTGAAAGATAATTGGACAGTCCCTCTCCGAAGGGCCACACTGAAGGAATGATAAATTCAGGGTGTGGTATGACAATGCTGAACCACATGACTATTCTTGAGTTCATTAATATTTCCTCACCTTACTATTATATTTTTTATTTGTTTTATCTCATTAATCATGTGGATTTTCATATGTTCTATTGTAAATTTAAGATCCTGGGGTACATGAAAGTCAAGATAAATAACCTATCAGAAACAATAGCAGGAATAATGAATGGGTCCCTGAGCATATGGGAAGAGAGAGGGGTGGGAAAGAGAGGAACAGGTAGCTGATAGCATTGTTGATTGTATAACACCACTTGGTGAGATTGGACAGCAGATTTTATGTGGATGGACATATTGGACTGTGTAAGATAAGGCAACAAAATAACTATTATAGTAAAAAGAAAAGGGGTTAAGTAACTGTGGCAGCAATTGTGCTTGACGTGATTGAGCTATGAAATGCTTTGACATTTGTAAAAGCACAAATAAAATTATTATTGTAACAGCACAAATAAAATTATTAAAAAAAACTTAAGAAACCTTTTTACTATAGGTCTCTGCTTTTACAACTGACCCACAGTTGATCCAGTGGCCCCCAGAGGCAATATCATCCACTCTGGGAAGAAGATCAATGCTTTTTTTCCAACTGCTTTCACTGAGCTTCATTATAGACCAAGAATATGGAAAGAAATATTGGGGAATCGAAGCCAAAAAGTTTCTCAAATTTGTGGATCAGAGACTTTCACAGAACACTGCCTAACAGAAGTCTTCTTTTATCTATATTTATATGCTCGATTTACACATTAAGAGGTTCTTTTTGAAATATTTCAATGTGCAATCAGTAAAATTTCAGAATTAACGATCTTCTGGCTATTACACTGAAAGACAAAGCCTCCGAGCAAGTAACCTCCTCCCGTGAAGTTGATCCTGGCTCATCAGAACCTTCAGGATTGTTGAAGGCAAAATCTGATGGCAGCAGAGGAGTTCGGCATTCTCCCTGGGAGTTCTTCAGACAATTGGGGGTGAACCACCAACTTCCTCCTTTGTAGAGTAAAGTTTACCTGACAGCAACAGTAGGATAAAATAAATGGTTACCGGAAAGAGCAGTAAGGCGATATAACTGATAAAAACCACGGAGGAATGAGTATTTTCTAAAAAAGAAACAGGCAGAATAAGAAAACTACAAGCTGCTTAGTAAAATTTGATGATACTGAATATCTCAAATTTGTATAAAAGAAATAATATCAGTGTTATAGAAATATAGACTGTTTAAAAAAAAACTCCATTTTATCTCCTGTCATTGTACCATTAATGAGACTAGTTAATGAGTAATAAAGATATGAGACAAAAATTATTTATGTCAGTAGATTACACTGGAAGTAAGTCCAGTTACACCAATTTTACAGTATTCAGAATTCAATATTCAACAAGATATATTGCAGCAAAATAATGGAATGTGATTATGTATGTATTCTAATTTTATTAGTAAAAAACCAAACTGAAAATTATAAGAATAAAGATATTTGCATTTGACTTCCACTTAAATCTAAAACGTGAGCAGCTGTCTGAAATAATGATAATACTACTTTGCAAAAATATTTACAGAAATAGTTGTAAATGGCAATTTATTGAAAATGAGCACTGAACTTTGGAAGAATTCTTACTTACTGACTCAAGCAGATCTGCATTACTTGTAAGATGCTAAATAGGCTTTACTCCAAAAAGGATTCCTCCATCCCACATGAACCATTGATAATTTATAAATACTATAAATAGTTCTAATTTAGTGAAGAAAAAAATAACAAATAGCCTTCCCACTGTCATCAAATGTATTCAAATTTGTCATAACCGTACATGATGGAGCTGCTCCTTGGAATTTCTAAAACTGCAAATCTTTGCCTCATGCTTCTTCCACAAAGTATCTGGTGAATATGTACCTCTAACCTTAAGTTTAGCCGTCAAACACTTAATCAGCCATGTCACAAATACTTATAGAGCTCTAAATGCTGCAAATATTCTTGGAGTTCTCACATTCAAAAAAAAATTGACAGACCTTTAAATCTATGTTCACTAGTTAGTAATATTGCAAGAGAATTATAAAGTAATGCCAATCCAAGCTAAAATTATGTTACTGTGTTGATTGAAATACTTCATTACATTTTTACTTCTCAAATTTGTTGAATATTTCTGCAATAGATTTTTTCTATGTTTCCTATAAGATGTTATCTTTCACAAAGGTAAGAAGTTTTTATCTTCCTTGTTTAACAATTTTAAGAATTTAAGTTATTGCCTTAAATTACTTTTGATTATGTGGTAACATGCTTAACCTTCATATTCTAGATTCTTCTAATTTCTGTCCTTTTCTCCCAAATAAACCTCAAACAACAAAATTTCAAGTTGTTTGGAACAAATGTTATATCTCAAAAATGAACAATCTATGCAATTATCCTCAACCTATGTACACAGTACAAGACTGAGGAGGATTTGTGCTTCGCTTTAATGAAAATAGATCATCTCATGTTTCCCTTCAGAAGCTTAAGTATTAACATATAGCATAAAAAGTAATAATTGAATAAAGATTTCATGTCTATAAGTAATTTACAGAGAAAGGGAGAAGAAACATTGTGCTCATCTCACATGCATTTGCTATGCAAACAGCATGGCCCCCTCCCACAGAGAGACACCTATTTCATGTATTTATTTATTTATATTTATTTCTTTAAAATCATTCTTTGGGGGCTTACACTACTCTTATCACAATCCATATATACATCCATTGTGTCGGGAACATTTGTACATTTGTTGTCGTCATCACTTCCAAAGTATTTTCTTTCTACTTGAGCCCTTGGTATCAGCTTCTCATCCCACCCCTCCTCCATCCCACATGAACCATTGATAATTTATAAATTATTATTATTTTTTCACATCTTACACTGACCTATATCTCCCTTCACCCATTTTATTGTTGTCTGTCCCTCTGGGAGGGGATTATAGATAGATCATTGTGATCCATCCCCCATTTCTCCTCCCACCTTCCCTTTGCCTCCTGGTCTGGCTACTTTTAATACTGGTCCTGAAGGGTTGATCTGTCCTTGATGCCCATTGTTTCCAGCTCTTATCTGTACCCCTATACATGTCTAGCCAACTTGTAAGGTAGACTTGTGAACACAATAGTGGTGGGGCAGAGGAAGTCCAACCATGCGGGCTTTGTTGCTTCTCAGCTAGATGGATCCTGGTTTATTTTCAAGCCTTTAGGACTCTAGATGCTCTATCTTTTGACAGTCAGGCACCATCAGATTCCTTCACCACTTTGTCTTCAGAGAACATGTGAGAAAGGTGAGCATCATGGGATACCAGGTTATTAGAACAGTGCCCTTGCGTTGATGGAGTACTTGAATTGAGTACCAATGTTCATCTGCTACCTTAATACTAAATGTGTTAGTATATGTACATCAATCTATCTCTCTTATCATATGTAAATATATTTACATATGTGCATGCCTCCTTTTAGACCTCTATAAAGATCCTTTGCCTCATAGTTCTTTCCTCTATTTCTTTTCCTTTCCTCTTGTCTCACTATCGTGGGTTTCAGTAATTCCTCTTGGTTAGTTGCCCTTGACCAAACCCTCCCAGACCCCCTACACCCACCTTGCCATCAATTTTAGATCACTTTCTGTCTCCTTATCCCTAGGTTTGTTAACACCACTTCCTCTCCCCTGCCTCCTCCTCTCCCACGTCCACCCAGAGCTATCGGTCTGTTGTTTTCTTCTCTAGATTGTTTATCCTGCCTGTCTTATCTCAACATGAAGAAAATGATAAGCAAAAAAACAAGACAAAGTAGAAACAAAAGAAAACAAAACAGCAGCAGCAACAACAAAATGACACTCCCAAAATAAAAAACCTATAAATATTTCATGGTCTTGTTTGTTGACCTTCAGTAGTGTTTTCTCGTTGAATCTGATGAGGTGCCATGCTCTGGCCCCAAATTCTATTTTTGTTATTCCCTGGGGACTTCATTGCTTTGCTCCCCTTGCTGCTCTATCTAATGCCCTAAGTATTTTGTCCCATGTGGTGGGGTCAGATTGGGCACAATTCCTGCACTGTGTCTATAGCATTGCCCCCCATAGCACTATGGGTCAGTGAAGGACATCACATCTCATGGTGGGTCAGCCCTATGGTCCTCTCTGTGCATTGACTGCTCTGAGCAAGAATATTGTCCTTGGGGCTTGGTGGGCCAGGATATGCTCTACTCTCTCTTCCTCCACCTTCATTTGCACCTATGTGCTCTGGTCAGACATGTTTTTGTCTCTGAGCTATAGTTCCAGTGCTGTCCTCTGAAGTAAATTCTTTTTAGAGGAGTAGAGGCTGTCCATGTAGTTGAAATTGGGGAGAGACCCTCAGACCTCTCTCTTGGTACCCTACTTCATGCCAGTAATTTATCATTTTATTGGGAGCTCTTACAGAAATCATAATATTCCATTGTTCAGTCACATCAAGCATTATTGGGCAATCGTTACCACAATCAGTTTTAGAACATTTTCTTTTTTCTTGAACTTAATATCAGCTCTCCATTATCGCCATTATCCCCATTATCCCCATCCTTCCCCCCCACCCCAGACTTTCCCAGGAACCTTTATTTTTTGCACCTGCAAGAGTTTTTGTTTTGTCATAACTCACACCATCCAATATATCAATTCACATGCAATACTGTTGTCTAATACTATCAAGTGAGGTTATACAGTCATCAATGCTATCATCTTCCTACTTATCCTACTCCCACCCTTTCTGCCTATACCCCGAGGGACACATTACTCCTGTTACTATATCTATAGGGCTATCTATTTTGACTTTCATATACTGAGCAATCTTTTTTTTTTTGGGGGGGGGCGCATCACTGCCTCTGGTGGTCGTGGGAGCTACCCAGTGCTGCTCCTGAGAGCCTCCTCTGGATTTGAACTGTCAAGTCCGCGAGCCAAAGTCCTGCACTCAACAACTTATGCCACTGGGGCTCAGCCCACTGAACAATCTTAAACATAAAAATTAATATATGAATATATAACATGATTAATGAGGCAAAAAATAAAAACCATAATATTAAGGGGAGGAAGTATTAAAGAACAAGAAGAAAGTCATGTGGCTCATCTATCCCAAACCACACCTTAAATTTATCATCCGTTCTGTGTGGCCCTTCTGAGAGGGGCTGTTCAATTTTCTTACAGGTGCATTTTGAGTCTCCATTGCATCCCCACCCCTTCATGTCCATTTAGTTGCTTGTTTTTGAATTTCTGATACCTTTTCCTATTGACCCCTCATGATCTCAGAGGCTGGAATGGATTGTGTAGATAATTTCCTTCATGAAGAACATCCCTTATCACAGGATCAGAATGGCTAGATAGTGTCTACTTCCCATTATGAAATATTTTAACAAAGATTGTATAGAAGAATCTTAATCAAAAGAGAGGAATTTCAGGGCAAAAAATTTCAAGTTTGTGCATGAATGGTGACCTGAAATTACTCTCCTGACATCTTTAAAACTTAGACAAATATATATTTCCTAAAGTAATTTAATAGAGCAGCCATTTAGCATAACTAGCAAAAAAGGTGTGTCTTGAGTATCTAAAATAGAGTGACCCAACATACCTTGGAGAACTCTATTTTGTTAAAATTGCCATCATGTGAGGACTCAACCTTGCTATCTCTAGTCCCACCTGAAAATCTGCCAGGCTCTTACTTACTCACAGATTCCATTGTCAGATAAGACTCTTCCATGTTACAAAATAAAAAGCATGTCTATGGGATAAATTTATTTCATATAAATCTAAGAAAAAAGAGAAGTGGAGGGAGGAACAACTTAGAAAGCATGATGAATGGTTGCACAACTTCAGAAACAAGTTGTCACCATATTGTGCATATAGCTATGGTAGATTTATATATTCTTTGCTGAGCATTTTCTAACAATAAAAAAATCAGTGAATGTTAGAAAATAAATGGCTTCCAGGAGCTTGTAGTATTATTTAGTGTTCTCACATTGTGAGTTAACAAACATGGAAGAATATGGGAAGTCACTTTTATTTTTAATTTTCATTGTGAATTAGGTGGTATCAGTTCTTCATTTTGCGAGACTAAATAGCTGGAAAATATCACCCAAGTCTTAACTTGCAATAAGTGCTTTATATGAGCATAATGTTGAATGATACATAAAGGATCAACTAAGCTGTAATAATCAAAAACACTGTTTCAAAATAATTTTTCAACATTCAGTCATTTCAGGGGATGGCATATGATAAATAACTAATGATATTGAAGGTGAAAGTCCAAGGTGCACTGAAGGCATTGGTAAAGAAAACAAGACTTCAGAAATAAAGGGTTATCTGTTGAAATATTTCAACATACCAATGCAGCACTGGTCAGCTGAATAAAGAGATAAATGTTCATATACATTCAAAAGATAAGTGCCTCAACACAATGTGAAAACTATTTAGCAATGACATTATTAGCACAGAGGCAAAATTTGCTTGAAGGGCTGAAAATACCAAGTTCTGAATTGTAATTTTGAAGTATTCTTTTTCTACTTCTTCTTTTTAATTTTAACTTTTTAAAAATTTTGAAGTATTTTATGAGCATCATATTAGATAATGCAGCAAACATCAAATAAGACCAAAGGATTACTCAGAATCAATCTATCAAAAAGAATTGATCAATATCCAACTATGATTCTCCTCTTGTCCTACAGAAAGGAAAGTGATGGAATTTAAATGTCCTACTAGTTCTGGTTACATGTTAGACTTTACTCTGCAGGTCAGCAGTTTTGATGTAACTAAGACAGGGTTTATGAATAATAGGACGTTGTTCAAGTTAAGTGACTTCACAATTAGTGTTTCAAAGAGCAAATGGGTAGTTCTGTTACATACAGCATCTGAAAATCTGCTTGATAGATCTTGGCTTGAGGACAGAGATGGCTAACTAGTCTCAATTCATCATGACTAAACCAAAGACAGACGGATATTCCTAAGACTAAAACGTTACATTTCATGTTTTTTAATGCTAAATCCAGTGGTTACAGCTTTTTATCTAGTTGTATACCTTGGTTAACAGTGATTAATTAAGATGTTGCTATTGGCTTCTACAAGAATACTTTCCATCTTCAAATGACAATGTGGTCCAGGCTCATCATAGTACACAAGCTCTCTTTTTTTCTGACATTAGAAACCTCATACACAGCCATTGCTGGGTACCAGGATTAGAAGAGTTAGCCCCTGGTTAAAGAGAACAAGGTCATGGATTTTATCTGCATACAGCCCCTTCATTTTGGCAGAGCAAGTCTTGCTGCCTAAGCCCCAGCTGTTATTTCAGCAGCCCATTTGTATATGCACAGTGTGGGTCAGAGGGAGGTTTTCAAAACAGTAGAGGTGATCAAAACAACCCAACTACACTTTCTCTTGCAAAACAGGGCCAAGCATGCTTTGTTCAAGTCAGCAGTTTTGTATTTTATTTAAATGACACCATTTCTTTTTTGCAAGAACTGTTTTCTCTGTGTGTTATGATGGAAAATAAAAGTGCAAAATAGCATGTTTGAATAGCAGTGATTTGGTTTTGCATAGCTGAACATGATGTATTTTCCTGTATGGTATGTTCATCTGTAGCAAATGAATGTCCCATATATCTTCAATAACAGCATTAAATTTGTATCAAGTAGAAGTGGGGATGTCCAAGGGAATAATTATATAAAATGCAGTGCATCTTGGTTGTGTTTTCTTTACAGGGAGCTATTTCACAATAGAATGTACTGAGTTCCATTAATAACAACTTATAAGCATTAAGAATAGGTGCCATTCTGTTTCATAAAAGAATCATGGATTAATTGTAGTCTAGTAAATTAGCTGCCAAAAAGATTTAGCACAACCATGCCAAATGTTAGTCGCACAACATACCCTGGCCAACTATACACGCACAAAGATTCAAATTGAAAAGAAACATGTGAGTCCCCCTAGCTCATAGTAGTTTTTCTTTTCTGTATTTTGAATGTAAGTTTCCTATTTTAATTTTTATGACTTTATTTTTAAGGATCTTTAAGCAACAATAGAATTATATCTTGCGTTCATGAAATTTAAGTAAACTAGCTCTTAGCCCTACAGCTGGATTTCTGTGTATGCCTCTTTAATAAAAGGAGGCTTCAAAAAGTTATTGGGAAATGAATTTAACAGACATTGGAAAATGTTCACGAATTTTTTTATTTCCTCTTGTAGGTCCTTGCAATATAGTGAAATTATTTATATGGAGCTCTTCTCTCCATTTCTTTGTAACCACAACCAAATCATCGGGTGGGACTATGCAAACTGTGTGTGTGTGTGTATGTGTGTGAGTGTGACCAACAAAGGGCATTGGCTAACTTTCCTTCTCATTTGACATAAGAGTGAACCGACTCAGAAGCAGGAAAAGGTTCATACCTGAAGAGGCAGAAGAGGCAACAGAGACCCCAAAGGCTATGGCGCAGTGAGGCCATGATACAGGGCAGAAGGACCTGGCTGAGGCCAGGAGGCAGAGCAGAGGAGAGGTACGCACATTGTGTGACATAGCGATGGGTTTTTTTTGGCTACAGAGTAGAGCAGAAACCAAGGAATAATGTGACTGAAGGAGAAGGATGAGAGAGAAAGTGGCTGCTGGCTGAGAAGTGGCCCTGCTGTGAACATGTTTGTATACTGATCTTGCTTTGTGCTTACCTGTTATCTTCCACAACAGACTCACAATTGTGAATGTTGCCGGTGAGTGCTATGTAGCCTTTGCAAAGGATAGTTGAGCACAGCAGAGAAGCAGTGCCCTGGGAAGAACAGTTGGTGTCAGAATAAGGTCAAGTAACCATGGAAGATGGAAGCAAGCCTGAATTATTTCTTGTGGCAATTGGCCTTGGGCTGGAATGGAGTTGCTTCACCACCCCACTACTGAAGTTGCAGGAGATCAGACACATGCCCCATCCCATTTCTTCAGAACTTTATAGAAAAGACTATGACAGTTGTTTGAGGTAGAAAGGAATAAAAATAAAGGGTTGGTTCAACATACAAGTCATTATAACAATTCCCATGTGTAATTCCATATGCTCGTAAAGGATTTTCATATTAATTTACTTTAATGAAGTATTTAACCAATCTTCTCAGTCCATTGGGTTCTATTACTCCTGAATTTTTGTGCCTCTCATTTTATCTCAATTTATTTATAAATAAGTCATTATTTAAGATTTTCCTATAACTGAACACACATATTCAAAATTATATCAAAACAAAATAAATGTGAAAAATTAACATACTTTTTTGGTAACAAAGACTGTTATAAATGTATACTGAGGAGGATCATGAGACTTTGAGTAAATATAAGGTTAATAACAAAAACATACTCCTATATCAAATTTTGACACCAAGCAACATCACAGGAGAAAAAAGGAATTTTCCCATAAAGAGCTAAACTCTCAAAAACTCAATGAAGCAATTCTACCCTATAGACTGTATAGCATATAGAGGTACTATGAATAGGCATCAACATGATGACCTCGAGTCTAGGTTTTGATTTTGCAGTGACATCAATTATGCAATATGGCTTTTTAAATTACATATTTTCCTTGCGACACACACCAAATGATCTTGAAGGAATTAGCAAAATGTGAGATGGCTGAGGCCCACCAAGGATTTCAGTAGCTTACTAAAGCAATAAAAACAGGACAAGGCTTCCTTGTTGGAGTGGAATCAAATGCCGTAAGCTACATAGAACCCCAACATGGAAATTCACCTGTTTTTCATACTCCTATGTTTAAATTGCACTGGCACAGAGTCAAATGAGAGGGTTTTCAAAATTACCATGCATGTAGAACCAGGAATTGAATATGTCCCTTGATTGGCTCCTGATATCCTCGAACAGGGAACCTTCTTGAGAAGCAGCAGAAGAGAACTAAAGGGAACTGAAAACATAGTCCAAAACCAAGTGAGGGAGGTTTCCTGACTTACGGAGTGAAAAGCTGAGTGCTTTGGACACTTGGGGGGGAGAGTGGTTTTCTGATCCAAAGAGTCTGAGAAGAGTGCCTTTAGAACACGACTTCCTTACTCAACTAAATGAAGTACCACTGGGCGCTTAATGAGTAACACCCAAAGGTAGCACTTGCCTGAGTAGGGCAGAGGTCAGCCAATAAGCTGAGGACCAAAGAGAAAGACAGCCCGTAGACATGGCAGACTGGGCCCTTCCTAACAGAAATGTGTCCCCAGTTATATCTTTAAATTTTAAAAAATATGTATTTATTTAAAAAATAAGTTTATTGGGGGCTTGTACAATTCTGATCACCATCCATCCATTGTGTCAAGCACATCTGTACATTTGTTGTCATCATCATTTTCAAAACATGTTATTTCTATTTGAGTCCTAGGTATCAGCTTCTCAATTCCCCCCTTCCCCACCCTCCTGCCCTCGTGAACCATTGATAAGTTATAAATTATTATTATTTTTCATATATTACACTGACTGATGTCTCCTTTCACCCACTTTTCTATTGTTCATCCCCCCATGGTGGGTTATAGATAGACCATTGTGATCCATTTCCCCTTCCTTCCCCCACCTTCCTCTTTCCCTCCTGGTATGGCTACTCTCAATATCGGTTTTAAGGGATTATCTGTTCTGATTCCCTGTGTTTCCAGGTCTTATCTGTACCTGTTTTGTTTTAGCCAGATTTATAAGATAGAATTGGGGTCATGATAGTGGGGAGGGGGAAAGAGAAACATTAAAGAACTAGAGGAAAGTTGTATGTTTCATCAATACTGTAGTGCACTCTGATTGGGTGATAATTTCCTAATGACCCTTCTGTAAGGGATGTCCAATTGCCTACAGTTTGGCTTTGGGTCCCCACTCTGTACTCCCCTTCATTCAAAATGATGTCTTTTTTTTTCTGGGTCTTCGATGCCTGATACCTTATCCTATCAACACCTCATCACACAAAGCTGGTGTACTTCTGCCATGTGGACTTTGTTGCCTCTCATTTAGATAGTCGCTTGTTTATCGTCAAGACTTAAAGACCACAGAGGCTATATCTTTTGATATAGCACCACCAATTTTCTTCACCACATTTGTTATTCACCTGCTTTGTTTTCAGTGATCTTCTCAGGAAGGTGAGCATCAGGGAATGCCAGATTAGTAGGACAGTTCCTGTGCTGAGGGAGTACTTGAGTACTCAATGTCTGTCTGCTACCTTAATACCAAACCTATAAATATATACTCAGATCTGCTTCCTCATCTTCATATATAAATAAATTTACATATGTACACGCTTGTATTTAGATGTCTATTTACGCCCTTTGCCTCCTAGTTCTTTCCTCTATTTCCTTTTACTTTTCTCTTGCCCCATTATTATGTTTGACCTTCATTTGGGTTTCAGTAATGTCTCTTGGTTACCTTGCCCTTTATCAAACCCTACCAGGCCTCCTAACCTTCTTAACCATTGATTTTAAATCACTTATTTTCCCTTTCCCTGGGTTTGTTAACACTTAGTTCCTTTGCCCCTCCATCCCCTCTCCCATGTCCCCCCAGAACTATCAGTCCCATTATTTTCACCTGCAGATTGTTTATACTACCTTATCTACAGAGACATGTGGAGATACTGTGCCTGATCTGACCCCACCACATGGAGGTGAAACACTAAGGTTGTACAGCCAAGCATCAAGGGGAGCAGAGCAATGAAGTCACCATAAATACCCAAAGTAGGGGCCAGGACATGGCAAGCCTCAGACTCAACTGGAAAACATGCCTAAAGGTCAACAAATACACTCAGCCATTTCTAAAGATACATTGTAACCTGTTATTCCAAAAATAGACCTCATAATCATGAATATTGTCTGTAGTCAATGACACTAAATTGTGTATGTAGAAGCTGCTGAAATCCTATAGATTTTTCTGTAAGCCTCAACAGCAAAATTAATTAATTTTAAAATGATCATTTCATTAAACACAATTTCACTAATAAATACTTCATCTTCTATCATTTTCCATTATAGGGTTGTGAAAAGCCTGTTTAGATAGCACCAAACTCTATTTGAATATACATTTTTATATTTTAATATTTTTCCTTCATCATACTCATTTATTAGCAATTCCTACAAGAATATATATATATATATATATATACACATATATATTTAATAGTGATGCAATATTTTGAATTCAGGGGATTCGGTTCAAAACTGTTTGTTGGGTTCTAATAATCAGAAATAATATAATACTATTTAAAAATGATATATCTATGTGGTATTATAGAATTCTGGATATTACAAAAACAAATAAAACAAAAAATAAAACAAAATAGGTTGTTGGGTGGCTTCCAACTTAAGGGGAAAATATGTGTGTAAGACAGAACTGCTTTTGACTAAATTCATATTTTGTAATTGTCATTTTTCAGGAATTGTGATTATATAAGCCAAACACAGGTATTCAAAAATAAGTTAATAAAAATGAAGAAAATAAAGGAGTATAGAAATATAAGACATTTAAAACATTCTTATTAACCTTTACAAGTTATGATTTTATTTGAAAGAATTTTAGAAAGAAAATATCTGTAGTACATATGAGAATGAGTCTTGGTTTTGTTACAATTCTACCAAAGTTTTCTGAATGTCAATGTTCAGCTTTGCAAGTTATAGAATATCAATTTACTGAATGTTCTGAAAAAGATAATAAGCAGGCTTCAACAAATTTAGGGAAATTGAAATTAAAATGACAGAATTTTTCATGCACTCTTTTAACCCCTGAGATATAAATAATTACAAATACTGGGGTCCCAAGTCACTAGCTATTTCTAGTAGAAATTCATTTCATTGTGGTCAATAAATAATAATTTGTGAGATTTTTGTGTCTTTGCTGCTATCATGCAAAATATTGAAATCTTGCAGCCCACAAGGCGTACCAGAGATATATCTTACTCACTCTGTTACTCCCTTCTAAATTAGGGATTTCACTCACAGATTGAAAGGTCCGTAATTCAAAACCGCCAGCCTCTCTTAGAGAGAACAATTGCTTTCCATAAAAAGTTACAGCCTGGGAAGCTCATTGTGGCAGATTTGCCCTGTCCTATGGTGTTGCTCTGAGTCGGAATCCAATGGATGCAGTGTGTGTTTTGGGTATCCCAGGAATAGCCTGACTGCAATCGATCTTTACAAATAACGTGTAGCATTGCAAAGTACTGGAATTCCAGAATGTTTCATTGCGCTCTTATTCAATGTGCACTTACCCAAAGGTTGTCATTCAAGCACAATAAGGGAATTGAGATGTAGTTATTTTATATGGCTAGAATTGCTCATGTGATGCTGTGTGAGTGTAGACTCTAGGTGTGGGGCTGTGAGTCCATGTTGGACAGAGTTCTCTTCTATAGGAGTGTGGGGACTGCAGTCCTGACCCGAGCCCTAGTGGTAGTGAGGGTCTTCATTGTGCTGTGACCAAAAAGACTTGAAATGACGAGGTGTACAAAGGGCGAAAGACAGAACTTTCTATATTCCTTTTTTTAATTTTTTAAATCAATAAATGATTTGATCGGGGGCTCTTACAGCTCTTAGAACAATCCAAACATTGACATCCAACACATTTGTGCCTGTGTTGCCATCTGTTGCCATCATCATTTTCAAAACATTTTCCTTCTGCTGGAGCCCTTGGGATTAACTCCTCTTTTTTCTCTCCTTCCTCCACTTTCCCAACCTCCTGGACCCCTGAACAATGATCAATTCGAGTTAAGATATCAGAAACCCACAGGGCAGTTTACTCTGTATTATAGGATCTCCAAGAGTCAGAATTGACTTGAGGGCTCTGGGTGAGGAGTTCTGACTTTGGTAGATGATGGGAACTAGGTCATAGCCTTTGTTTCCTTCGGAGATCTTTAAAATTGCTTTGCTAGATGATGTCACCTAAAACATCATCCTTTGTTTTCCTTGTGCAGGGAGGGGGGGCGCTGCTAAAACACCCCCTCCCCCTCCCTACTAAAGTAATTCATCCCTGTTTAAATAGTGTCTGGGACAAGGAGCAATATCTGTTGACCAGTCATTTACTTCTAGAATCAAAAGATGGGAATTTCTTCTACTAGGAAATATGAAAAATCTCCTTGACCACTGTAACTAGAAGCATGCTTGTTGAAAATCCAAGCTTAAGTATTCAGGGCATGGAGATTAGCAGGCTATGTAATCCTACTTATTGCTTTTTTTCAATCATAAATTAAAATTCCCAAGTCTGTTTTTTTTTTGCGGGTGTGGTGGGGTTTATTTAAAATTTTAAACAGCGATGGTGTAGTGGTTGAGTGTGGGACTGCGGCCCATTGGCTTGGTGGTTCAAAACCAGCAGCAACTCTCTGGGAGCAAGGCTGGGTAGTTCCCCCGACCACCAGAGGGCAGTGATGCCCCCCCCCCACAAAAATAAAAATTTAAACAGCTCAAATGTTACCAAATATTTAAGGACAGCTTTCAATAGGGAAAAATAACTTAAAACATGTATGCATGTTGGGGATGGAAAGAGTAACCAATGATGAAACAACCCAAATGAAGCTCTCAATATTAATTCTGATAAAATATTTGGGAAAATAGCAAATCCATAATATAATATTAGATACTTTATGAAAAGTTAGAAAGCAAGAATTTTATGTTGAAAGTAAAATGTATGCTAAAATCTACACCTACTCCCCACTTATCAGCTTATCCAATTAGCTAACATTTCACATTTATAATCAGAGTTAAGAAAAATCTACTATGGGCATATTAACAATTTTTGCCTGACAGTAATGAATGTTAAGAAGTCATACAAAAGTAATTCTCACTGTCTACGGTAGGTATCAGCTTCACTGGCCCATGATTCTTGTGGCTTGTCAGTTATGCAATCATAGAATTTGTTTGCTATGAAATTCTAGTTATATTCAATTCTAGAATCTTATTTATTTTCAATTAAGGATCTGGTATTTAGAACTTAAGTGAGATAAGTTAGAACTGGTGTACGCAGGATACATACAAAATATCCCCCTATACAACTAATAATATTCTACAAAGACAGAAAATAGAAAAGTGAGGGAAATTTCAAAGACATCAAACATATGGTATTTCCAGAGCCGGAGGGCACATCTTGTTTCTCCGATGTTATTGATTTTACTTCTAACTTGTCTTCTTGCTTCTACCTTTCTTTTTTTCTCTCCGGCATGATGATCCTTAATAATGAGCAATATTTACCATATTGATTCTCAATAGCAAGTAATGGCTACCATATTGATACAAAATTTAATGACAGAACTTGTGTTAGGAATTCTAAATTTTCTGCAATTTTTTCTAAAAATCTGAAACTGCTCTAAAGAATGAAGTACAGGGGCTGAGCCCCGGTGGCGTAGTGGTTGTGCGCGGGACTGCAGCCCACTGGGATGGAGGTTGATTCCAGCTCCATGGAGCAAAGGCTGGGCCTCCTGAGGGCACCACCTGAGGGCAGTGATGCCCCGCTCCCCCCCCCGCCCCCCCCCAAAAAAAGAATGAAGTACATTTTTAAAATGATATGGGAAAATAAACATATCTGTTCAAAACGCTGAGATGGTTAAGCTCGGAGAAATGTCAGTTCTCTCATAATCTCTCGTACATCACCCATTCCATAGCTAACCTTACCCTCAGCTCCTTTCACCCTTGCTCACACTGTGCTCTCTGGCCAGGCGCATGCTCAACCAGGATTTCTTAGCTTTCTCCTGCCTGAAACGCTCTTCCTCTTGAGAATGGCATGCCTGAATCCCATACCTCCTCCAATACTTGGCTCAAGGAGGTTTATACTGAGCACTGTGTTTAAACTTACAGCCCTCATGCTTACATGCAGCAATACTGACATTCTTTATCCTGATCTATATGTTCAATTTTTGATAGGTATTTAATTTGTGGTACAGTCTAATTTACTCACTTATCACAGAAGACTCTTTATGTTTGTCCTCCCACCCCCACAATTTGGAGATAGGCACCATAATGCAACATTGCAGCGTTCACTTACCATTTTATTCAAAATACTTAGAACAGAACCCAACATATAGAAAATGCCCTATAAGTATTATTTGACTATATTAATTAATTTATGAAGAACATTTCTTCTGTAAGCTGGAGTTTCAATAAAGTGTTTAAATGAAGTATTGAGAGAACTCAAGACACTCTCTGTGATGAACAATATTAATGGTTAGAGTAATATGAATTGTATTTACTTGTTTTTCAACTGACAGAATCAACTAATATATGAAGTACGAAAATCAAATCATGTTCATAAAACTAAGTAACCATGAAAAATAAAAATCAGAATAAAAATAAAAATCAGGCATGTAATAAGTAAAAGCAGAAATGGAACAATGGTAACATAGCTATTATGTCCTCATCACAAAATTTAAGAGTCCAGACATGTTGTTTTCATATTATAAAGCTGATGATTAAAATTTTCACTAGAGTATACTTCTAAGGTTCATAGAGGTCCCTAGTGAAGAAACTGAAAGCAGCAGATCTGGTATAAATTTATAGAGAATCAAAATACAAGATCATGTTTGACAAATCATAAAATGACAATACAGTGATTTAATGATATATATCTTGGAAGTTAGATTGGGCATATATGAAAGGAGGAAAAACTCTTTTTAAAATTGTTTATGTCTTTACTAAAAATGATTCACACTTGAATAGTAACGAAAAGGTTGTTCATTTCAACACTAAAAATAAAGGAAGGTCTGGTGGTTTACTTTCATAAATTTTAGGGCCAAAGGCTGAGCCCAGGTGGCGTTGTGGTTGTGCACATGACTACGGCCCACTGGGGTGGAGGTTCAATTCCAGGAGAGGCTCCACAGGAGCAAAGGCTGGGCCTCCTACTCCCACCACCAGAGGACAGTGATGCCTTTCAAAAAAACCATTTTAGGGTCAAGAAAGCCTGTGGAACTCAGATGTACCTTGTAACACAGTGTCATCATGAGTTGTCATTGACTTGATGGCAATAGGTTTGGTTTGGTTTTGGCTTACCTATCATTAGATTTTGCCTTAGTGCACAATATTACTTTTATTCAAAATTTTTGAAAAGCTAAAAGAGTAGGTCTGAGGCTAAATATGAACAAATACTAGCCAGTGAACATTCTTTTCTATTTTATAAATGAAAAATAATACAACTTTATACAATGACACTACTGATGATGTGAAATACAGTAAATCTTAACTATAAAACTAAAATAGAAAATCAGATCCAGTTAAAATGAAAGGCCCACTAATAACAATATTAACTGATCAAGGAATTAACCATGTACTTGATATTTAGTCTGAAGTTATAATTAAAGTTTATACTTTTGTCAGTTATTATGCTTAAGGAATAATGATATTTCATGAATCATTGCTGTTGTTAGGTACTAGCATATAATTAATGTATGTATTACAGAATAAAACATTGCCTGATCCTGGGCCATCCTCACAATTTTGGATATGTTAGAGCCCATTATTGTAGTCTGTGTGTCAATCAATTTCATCCCTCTTTTTCACTCATAATTTACTTTTTCAAGCATGATGCCACTTTTCCAGGAAATAATCTCTCCTGATAATAATCTTATCATCTTTACTTCTGAGGAATATTCTAACTCTTCCAAAACAGATCTATTCATTTTTTGACAGTCAATGGAGATTTCAATATTCTTTACCAATACAATAATTCAAAGGCATCAATTATTTTTGTCTTCTTTATTCTTTGTCCATCTTCCAGAGGCATATGAAGTGATGGAAAATACCATGGCTTGGGCCAGAAGCACCTCAATCCTTAAAATGGCATATTTGTCCTTCATTACTTCAAAGAGATCTTATGTACAATGTAATATATACATTTCTTGATTGCTTGATGTTGTTTCCATGAAAATTAATTTTTGCATACAAATAAATTAAATTCTCTGACTAATTCAATTTTCTTATTAAATAAATAATAACAGAACACCTTGTAACAGGAGTTGGCATTAATTCATTAGTATAATTTTTCATCATTAGTATGACTTTAGTCATTCTTTTGCCACAGACTTATTGTGTACCTGATATTTTCCAGACCCTAATGATCATTTTAATCCCGGGGAAATGAAATGGTTAAGTTTGACCATTGAAGTTGACCAAGTGGTGTCTCTGAGTACAAGTCTAATGATCTGCTTAAACATCCACACTCCTGTACATACATACAGTCTGATATGCGGTTCTACTCTGAAAAGCAAGCGACACAATGAGTCAGAGTCCGTTCTACATAATGGCTATTATTTTGGTTTGTGTTTGTTCATTGTGTTCTTGCTTTGGAGAATCATTCAATGAGACAGAACTCATGTTCTCCTTTGCTATCACCTAAACCTACAGCTCATTATTAGATAAAAGCAGCCACCCTACAAAATAATTTATTTTCTGATGTATAATCATAAACTCAATATAACAGGTATCATTTTTTACGTATCAAGTTACAGATTATAAAACAATTTTCTCTTTTATTACAGTCCTGTGGGGTAGGTTTTCTTATTGTGTTCAGAAAAAGCAAGGAACTTTTTGTCTAAGATCACACCTTTTTTAATAAATAAAGTGAATACTACAAATTCATTGCACTTTTGCCCTCACTTTAGCAAGTGTACTTCATTCTGATGTTGAAGCTGGACATTTCCACCTCACCCTTCTTCCGCAAGTGCTCCTCTCTGGAGGTCACACTTATTCAGTTCAGACACTGACAGCATAGCTTATAAGTGGATTCTAAGCCTTCTCTTTGTATAGGAACATGCGATTCGTTAGCTGGCCTCCAGGCAGCTCTGACCTACAGCAATCAGGACGGACCTCTATTATGTACAACAGAATGAAACACAACTCAGGCATCGACGCAGCACAGCCCACTGTTGCAGCCATCCTAAAGGCATGTACATACATAGGTGTGACCGCTCATTTTCCCATTTTTTCAATATGTTTGACTAAGAAATCCTCCAGAGAAGGAATTAAAAATGGAATCATTAATTTTGCAATAATTTCTCGTCTCTATTTCTTTTATGGGATTAGATTTATTATATAGTCTTACAATGGAAAAACTTTTACTTCTAGTACTCACTAATTAAAGATCTTAAATCTGTATTTCATATACTCTAATACTCAACCATATGCTCTTTATTTGAAACTTAATTATGGCAAATAATGAAATGGATGAAGAAAAACTAAATTACACAATCTCTTTGCTTATATCTTTTTCTTTGCAATATGTTGTGCAATAATGTGTTCAGTGGCACATTCTGTAGTCAAAGTTATCAGTGTTCAATTCCATGTCTAACACTTCACCAACTATGAGGCCTTGAATTATTTATACAGTTCATCCATGTCTCAGTTTCAGTTAAAATAATGGCTTTCTATATATCACAGTATGAGTTTAAAGATTAAATGATTTAGGTAAAAAAAAACAGAACAAGATCTGGTATGCATCTATGCTTAGTAAATTATTATTGCCTAGCTTCATTTTCTTCAGAGGTGATTTGGATAAGTAAATTATATACATGCCAGTGCTTTGAAATCACATTAATGCCCCCCAAATTTCAAACTTTGAAAATGTATGTCTAAATATTAATCTGGAACACTATTGAAAATATTCCAACATTATCCAGAATCAACTGATTGATATTCTGAAATGCTCTGCACTTTTCTTCCCCATTTGTTTATCATAAATCTATGAATCATTCAACAAGAAAAAATAAAATAATATAAAGATACTATATTTTTTATTTCTAAGGCTCATTAACATTCCTGGCTACCTCCTTTGGAGTTGAATTCTTCATCATCTTCATGTAACTAAAGCAATATTACAGGGCTCAATGATAGAAAAATAGCATGTTTATTCAGATAATTAAAAAAGCTACCTTCAAGTCTTTACCTTCATTTGCATAAACTCAAACTGCACAATAGTTTGACAATGTACTAATTTTTGTACCATTAATAAATTTCTAATTTGTCTATTGTGGGTAATCCAGAGAACTTCTTTAATAATCACTTACTGTCAGTGTCCTCTTATCCAGATATTACTTGCATGTGAGGAATCAGATTTGGCCAAATGAAGTTTAAGGATAAAAGCAAAGTCTTGAAATATGGATTAGGAGTATAAAAAATAAATAAGATGTCTAAAAATAGCAATTGGTAAGCTTCCTTTAACATTCTTTAATGAATGGATTTGTGTTGCTTGTGTTTGTTAATGTGTGCCTATAAAGTTTTTAAATAACCCCTTTTTAATGTTTTATAGTGATTTGGGTGAATATTTATAAAATAAATCTGCTACATTTATAAATGCTTTGTTTTGTGACCTTGCTTGCAACTCTTAAAATGTAAGAACACTGTTTCCACATAGTCCGTGTGTTTTCTCTTTTTCTCTCTCTTTCTTTCCTATCTTCCAAACTCTGTCCCTCAGCAAATTTACCTCTCTTTTATTTTTGGAGGAGGGCATCACTGCCCTCTGGTGGTCATGGGAGCTACCCAGCCTTGCTCCCAGAGAGCTGCTGCTGGATTTGAACTGCCAAGGCAATGGGCCACAGTCCCACACTCAACCACGATGCCATCGGGGCCCAGTCCCAAATTTAGCCCTCTTAATAACCTATAACTGATTGTCATAATGAGTGACAGCTTATAATTTTGAAACATTAATATAACTCTAATTTAAGTACTGTGGGTAACTCAGAGAACTCCTAGTATTACTAATCACCTTAGAGACCTACCTAGTCTTTGTTTGAAATTGATCCACACAAGTGAATCAATTTAAAATCTGAAGAGTGTCTATGGCATTGGTTCTCAACCTGTGTGTCATGACCGCTTTGGGGATCAAATGACCCTTTCATTGGGACCACCCAATACATAACAGTAGCAGATATGAAGTAGCAACAAAAATTATTATATGGTGGGAGGTCACTGAGGATGCTGTATTAAAGGATCACAGCATTAGAAAGGTTAAGAACTATTGGTCTAGGAGTTATAGTCTCAAGGGTTCCACCAGTCTCTACTAGACTAGTAATTATGATATTTTAATTATTTAGTTTTGCTCTATACTTCTTTCCAGTCTAACCAATGCCTTTGTTTCTCCTTTCCGATGAGTCAGTAGTGCTGGTTTGGAAACGGGTACTTTTTCTAATCTTAGAATCATGGAGGCTGAGGCATTTCATAGTTTATTAGTTCACTGGACTCTGTATACCTTGTGCATTTGGGTCTTTTCAATCTTCATTACTGTGGAAATGTCAACAACTATTACACCTCAAATGCCAGCCACGTGTTTTTAAGACTGCTTATTGCTCACTAAAGTTGGATGTAGAACATTATCTATGGATTACATTGCACCAATATCTAGGTTGTGCCATTGGTCTTGGTATTTCTTGAACCTAGGGTTTTGAGCTCACAGTCATAGTGGCTCATTCTCTCAAGGTTCAAATTTCCTTAATAGTTCAAAACCAAACCACACTCACTGTCATTGAGTTAATACTAACTTATGGCAGTCCTTATAAGGCAGAGAAAGAACATTATCTATATATATTCAAGAATGGAAGGTGGAGGCATGTCTGATTTCCTTCTCACAGAAATCAGCCTTGAGTTGGCATAGAGTTGGCATTTCCTTCACCATTGTGCAGCCAGAGGAGGTCAGGCCTCCATGCTGCTTCTTTACCATACTATCACTGTTCAACATGAGTATCTATGTATTCATTCTTACTTATTGTTATTACTACCATTTCAGGATAGTGTATATAACAAGAGTTGCATTTGCTGTCATTGGCTCTCTGTGTCCTTGGTTTGACTGTTTTGGGCATACCTCTCCCTAATAGTATATATTAAGGGTGTACCTTTCACTTAGTCCATATGTCTATTCTAGTTACTAATTTATGCTCTCTTCTATTCCAAGAATAATTATGTGTGTAAATCTTTTCTTGACAACTTATAATTCACATTATATAATAATTATCCTTTTATGATTGAGTCCTAGTGGCATAGTGTGTTACCCATTGGGTTACTATCTACAAGGTTAGTAATTCAAAACCACCAGCTAATTAATGGGATAAAGACAAGGCTTTCTACTCCTCTAAAGATTTGGAGTCTGGGTAACCTACAAGGATTACTGTCCTGTAGACTCACTGGGAGTCAGAATCAACTAGAGACTATAAGAGGGTGAGTTATTTTAATCACTTTATTTGGGGACTTGGGTTGAGTTTAACTTCACTCAACACAATGCCCTCTAGTTTCAATCATGGTATAAGGTATTTTGCATATTCATCTTTTTCTGTAAAATTGTATAGTATCCCATTGTGTGCACATACCAGAGTTTAACTATTTATCCATCGATAGGCACTTAGGCTGTTTCCATCTTTTTGAAATTACATTAATTATAATCCTGAATTGTCAACCATCAGAGTTCATACATCTGTTTTTGATACCACTCTTATTCTGTATGATGCACATAGGAGATTCAAAAAATTAATGGAAAATGAAATTAAAAGTCAGTAGAATTTTCTCCCAAATTTTGAAACCCGCTTGTATCTAGCTGTGAGTTTACTGGGTCAAGCGTATATCTATTTCCCACCGCTACAGGGAGTTCTACGTAATTTTCCATTGTGGTTGCACTATTTTATAGACTCATGCACAGTGTATAATGGTTCCAGTCTCTCCACACCTTTACAAGAATTTGCTACTTTCTGATTGTGGGTGTAAATGTGCTTATTTTCAATATTTAAAATTACTACTAGAGCAAGATCAACTGTAAATGCTGAAATGAATTGCATGATATTGATGTCTAAGCAGCTATGATGATATCTAAAACTGAAAACAACAAAAAATAGTCATATATTGGAAGTTAGATGTCATGTATATAATGGGAAGTGAAATTACTTTTAACTTTATTTTTTAATAAGGAATTTGGATGCTGGGGAGATGTGGGTTAAGGATGTATGCCTCTGACACAGATGGCTGTGCAAATGAAGCAGGGAAATCATATCTTGCTGATACCTGATCATCTATATGGGTGCTGTCATAATCCTAAAAGTGGAGCCTATTCCACTTGGAATGCTGTTTTCAGTTATTCAAAATTATATTGTGTGAATTGACTGTTCATCATTTCATATGTCTCCTGCCTTGCTATTTTCATTCAGATTCTCCTTGCCTCCACATTTGATCTACTTCTTTCTCTTTTCTTTAGCATTTATGTGTTCTGGGACTATTATCCATGTTGTTTCACCTATCTTCTCAAGTCTTTGTTGGAGAGCACCTGCATAATTTATCTGCATAGCTTCATTCTGGGTACTCCCTAAACCACTCTTTCAGTTAAACATCCTATAATGTTATTTACAGCTCACATGTGAAAAATTGTTTAGTGTCTGGGACATGCATTTTTATGACCCTCATGTAGTAATCATTTATTGTCCAGTCTTGTTTTCTACTTTTGCTTGTCTTACTCATCTTTTCCAAGTTCAGTTGTTACAGTCACCTAATCTGGTGTCAATTTGAAGATTGAGATGATAAAATTTGTCAATCTTGAGATAGTCAAAGTGTGAGCATGCGCTTTTCCTCTGAGACCTCTGGGAACTCTGGTACTTCCTTCTCGGACATTCTCTCACTCACTTGGAGACTCTTTACTGACCAGACTTATTTCTTGTGAGACACCCCTGAGGATGACCCACATGGATGCACCCAGATCTCGGAAGCCTGGAAGCCACAAAGCCATCCCTGCCAGTGGTGAGCTGCTTACAACACCACAGGATCCATAGACTTTCTACTCACGGCCTTGTGATTGCTGTGTATTTGTCTTCCTTGCATGTGTTTCATGAGTCTGAAGAGGAATTTAAAGATTGGTATCAGACATATGGGTTAATATCAGACTTATGGCCTTGGACTAGGTTTAGATGCTCTTAATGTACAATTACCCTGTGACAGTCACCTAATCTGGTGTCTATTTGAGGATTCAGTGTAGGTGTCGAATCTAGCCTGTCAATCTTGAGAAAGCCAATGAAACCTCTGTGTGGGTAGGGTTTTCTCCTCTGAGAATTCAGGGAAATCTGGTAATTCCTTTTGGGAAGCAGAAGACACTGCCTCTTTGCTCACTCCCTGGGAGATATTTCAGCTGACAAGACACATGGTAGCATGCTGATAGACTATGGGCCCTGAAAAGTGGAGAAGTCATGGGAAAGCCCTGTCAGAGCCGAGATGCTGCTCTACTGCCACTGGATACACACAACTCTGCACTCACTGGCCTCTGATTGTGCTGGTGTTATTACATGTGCTTCATGAGTCTGAAGAAGACCTACAAGTTGGTTTTGCATATATGAACAAATACTGGACTTATGACCTTGGACTGGAATGTTTTCTCAATGTTCAATTGCTCTTGTATATATACACATGCTTATGAATTTGTTTCTCTAATTTACCCAGACTAGCACATTAGTTTTACTTTTTTCTGCCTTTGTAATTTCAGCTTAATATATGTCCCAAAACCAATGAAGGTAAATGATAATAGATAGATGATAGATAGATAGGTAGATAGATAGATAGATGGAAAAACTTGTCTGAGGAATCTGCACAGTAGAAGTTGGTGTGAATAAGAAATGGAAAGGATGCTTCAGGAAAATGAAGTAGAAAATACACAGACATAAAGTCCTCAGATTTTTTTATTGCTCTCATGTCTCTCCTTTGAGTGGTACTGCTAAGTAAAATTTAACAGGTTCTCTCAATTAGTTAATGAATTAAACTACTGCCCAACTCCTCACAGAAATCAGACTGATCAGATTCACAGAAATCAGACTGCCTACTAGACAAATAAATATTCAATTCTTATATCAGTTCATATCTTAAACATCAGCATAGCTTCAAACTAATGGAGATTAAAACCAACTTTATTAAAACTGATTGTGGTGATGATCAGACAACTCTTCTTTAGTGATTGAACTATTGATTTTCATGTTCTGTGAATTATATGCACATAAAACTACTAAAAACATAATTTATTAATTAAAGAACCAGAATTAAATTTCTTCACGAACATCAACTACTGAATATGATCTTGAAATATACAATTAAACAGTGTAATGACATAACTTTATTGTAAAATAAATTAAAATAAATTTTTTGTAGTTAGCATGGTTGGGTGCATAAATATCTACATAAATCCATCTCCCATTTGAAATAAGTATGAATTATAGGATCAGGATTTATTACTATAAACCTCCCTGTGTTTCTTCTGGTACTAAAATGCAATTTCACCAGTTTTCAGTTGGGTTGGCAAAACACAGACATCTGCCTTTTATATCCCCTACTTATTGTTTGAAAATAACTTCCATGTGTGTAACACACAGCTTAAAAGGAAATTATGCAGCGCATAAATACGCAGATATTATAGGATTGATTCCGAAGCAAACAATACAGTCTTATTGCATTCATGAAACACAAGCAAAAGTGGTGAAGAAAGCTGATGGTGCCTAGCTAACAAAGATATAGCGTCTGAGGTCATAAAGGCTTGAAGGTAAACAAATGGCTATCTAGCTCAGAAGCAACAAAGCCCACATAGGAGAAGCACACCAGCAGCCTGTGTGACCATGAGGTATCGAAGGGATCAGATATCAGGCATCAAAGAACTAAACATTAAATCATTATTAATGGAAGGGTGTACAGATTGGGGAACAAAGTCCAACTATAGGTGACATCCCCTTACCAAAAGGTTGTAGGGAGGAGATGAGCTAGTCAGGGTATAGCATAGCAACAATGAAATAGGCAACTTTCCTAATGTTCTTAAATGTTTCTTCCCTCCCACTCTCATGATCCCAACTCTACCTTACAGATCCAGTTAGACCAAGGGATGAACACTGACACAGATAGAAACCAGACATGGGGAGTCCAGGACAGATGATCTCTTCAGGACCAGTGGTGAGAGTGTTGATACCAGGAGGGTGGAAGGAAGGTGGAGTAGAAAGGGGGAAACTTTTATAAAGGTCTACATATAACCTCCTCCCTGGGGTACGGATAACAGGGAAGTGGGTAAAGGAAGACATCAGATATTTCAAGAAACTTACAGTATGAAAAAAATAATAATAATTTATAAATTATCAAGAGTTCATGAGGGAAGGGGGAGCAGGGAGGGATGGAGAAAATGAGAGGCTAATACCACAGGCTTATATAGAAAGAAAATGTTATGAGAATAATGATGACAACAAATGTATGCTTTGCATACAACGGATGGATGTATGGATTGTAGTAAATATGAGCCTTCAATAAATTGATTTAATAAATTTAATAAATTTAATAAATTGATTTAATAAATTGATTTAAAAAAAGAAACTCATATATGATAGGAAATACTTGCTATGACTGATACACAGGAGCCCACAGGGGTAGTTTGATAAGGTGGGCTGTGACCTACATGGTCCACAGTTCAAAGTCCGTCACGGTCATTCTGGAGAAAGACTGGGGTTTCCATTCCTGTGAGTGGTAACAGGGCCCACAATGAGTCGGTATTGACTTGGTGACAGTGAGCTTCATTTTATCCGAATGCTTCATTCATTCTAAAGAAATCTGCACTTTCATTTTGTTTAAAGGTTCTACTTTTGATGGTGGTGTAACAATTAGAGAATAATATGCATGCCTATGGTGCAGGGCCTTAAGAAGGGAACACACCTAATGGGAATCGTCTTCAGGACTTTCGGGTGCTTTTGAAGACAGGCTTTCACAGCTGCTTCACTAAGACCTGCGTACCGTAGTTCAAATCAGCCAGACTGACTTCCAGCCAACCAGTCTTTGCTGTGAAATTGTGAAAGATTTTCATCTTTAAAATTGCATAGTGTCATTTGAACATACATTTCAAGAAAGACCTTTGCTGTGTTCTTATCTGAAAATTGTAGACAATGTTACCTGTTCGGTAAATTTCACAAGCTTCTCATGGGGATTAGTTTGCTTAAAGAATGGGTGAGGATTGTAGAAAATTATTGTGCACTTTTAAAATACATTATAAATATTTTAAAGATCTGAATACTAAATGAGATGAAACAAAAGATGAGCCAGTTCCTCTGCCATAGGATTGTTTTTTTTAATTTCACAAGGTAGAATCTGGGATACCTTCTCTTTCTCATTTTCTACCTTCCATTAGCCGTTAAAGTCTGTCCGTTGCTTTCACCTAAATAGCTCTTAAACCCCTTCGTGTTGACCCTCCTGACCTATATCCTCCTAAAAGAGGATTCAAACTAGAATACATAAGTCCATTTATATCTCTCAAATCGTTCTTCCTAAGAACTAATAGAGTATGTGCTCAAAATGAATATCTCATTATGACTATCTCCTATTTCAAGTTTACTGGTTTTGTCCACATATTTTGTTAATATGCTGAACACCAGCAATGCATGACAAAATTCTTCAGTCTTCTTCAACTTTTACCCACATCTGCCTTTCATTTACACTCTGAAAAAGCCAAACTATTATCACCTAAATATGGTATGCATGTGTCTCAGAGAATAGGTTACTGCTTCCCCCTAAAATCTGGGATATCATCTCATCCCTTATTAGTCCTGCTTGGAATCTTGGCTGCGATTTGTTATCATACATACATCATTGTTCTCTAGGGTTTCTATAAAATCCCTCTAGCTCTTCAGTGCTTCCTTTCTCCCCTGTATCATGAGCTCAAATTTACCTTATGAATTGGATTAGACCAGAGCATGCATCTTGCTACAGATAAGAGCATGCAACACAGGGGATCCAGGATAGAGAAACCCCTCAAGACCAACAATCAGAGTAGAGTTACCAGGGAAATTAGGGGAGTGTGGGGGAAGAAATGGGGCAATCGATCATAACCAATCATAACCAATCGATCATAATCAATCTATAACCCCCTCCCAGGGAAAAATGGGTGGGGGAGGGGCATCAAAAGATGATGTATGTATGATATGAAAATAGTTATAATGTATCAAGGTTTCATGAGGGAGGGAAGGTACGGGGGAGGAGGTAGAAATAAGGAGCTGATATCAGAGGCTCAAGTAGGAAGGAATTATTTGAAAATGATAATGGCAGCATATTTGCCAAGATGCTTGACACACTGGATGAATGTATGGATTGTGATAAGAGATGTAAATGCCCCAATGAAAGTATTTAATCATATATAATGTATGATATATATTATATGTATAATACCCCCAAAAAATCCTGATTTGATTTGTACCCAGGCACATTCTACATGTTACATTATTGGTTAAAATGTCCTTCACTTTTTCTAGGCAAGATAGGCACACATTATACATAGATCATTATGTGTCAGCTGCAGAGTAAGCGTCAGTGATTACTTACCAAATGTGAAAATAAAGAAAGTGGATGAAGAAATGATATGAATGAAATCTTATCAATGTTAAAAGAAACAAATGGCCTGGGGGTGGTAGAAGTTTGCCATTTGTGTAGAGAAAACAAAACTGTAAAGGACAAAATCTAAAGGAAAAATCCAATGACAATATATCAATAAAAGAAAATGATGGAGGATGAAATGTTGAGAGACAGATAGGAGAGAGAAAAATCAAGAGAATCAATACATTCTTGTTGTAAAAACACAAGTAATGAACTACACAAAGGAAAGGGCACAATTGACCAAAAAATTACTTGAGGCCACAGAGGCAGGAAAAAAGGAAGCGTAAGACAGGTTGACAGCTGCTTACCATGATAAATGTTAGAAACTATAAGTGTGTGGGAGGACAATGAAAGGATAAAAAATCATTTAATAATATTCATAAAGAAAGGATATTTGGACAAAGATAAATTAAAAAATAGCAAAAACACGAAACAATTATAAATATACAGCTCTGTCTCTAAAGCATTAAACTATTTGTATGTTTATAAGAATATAGAATTTGTTTAGAATGGCTCAGGAACAATAAAGCCCACCTTAGAAGATGCACACCAGCCTGTGCGACCATGAGATTTGGAAAGACCCAGATATCAGGCATCAAAGAACAATAATCATATTATTGTGTGCCCACCCTTTCCACAAGATCATGGAAGACAGAAGGAAACAGACACAGACAAAGAGGAGAAATCTGATGGCACCCAGCTACCAAATAATAAAGCACCTGAAATTGTGAAGTCTTGAGGGTGAATGGATGGATATCTAGCCCAGAAGCAGCAAAGCCCACATAGAAGAAAAACACTAGCATGTGTGATCATGGGGAGTTGAAGGGAGCAGATATCAAACATCAAAGAACAAGAACCATGTCACTACAAATGGGAGGGAGAGCAGAGTAAGGACCCAAAGTCCACCTATGGGTAATTGGACACCCTCTCACAGGGGAGTCATGGGGAGGAGACAGGCTAGTGAGGCACAGTGAGATAGCAATGAAGCATACAACTTTCCTCCAGTTCCCAAAGTCTTCCTCCCCCCAACTGTCATGGTCCCAGTTCTCTACTACTGTGGAGATGAGAAATGGAAATGCGGGGATCCCAGGACAGATGAACCCCTAGGGGCCAGTAGTAGGAATGAAGCTACTGGATGGGTGGAGGAAAAGTGGGGTGGAAAAGGGGAGCCAACTTCAGGGAACTACACATAACCTCCTATCGGGGAACAGACATGGGTGAAGAGGGGAGATGTCAGGCAGTATAAGGTATGACAAAACAGTAATTTATAGAGTATTGAGAGTTGGTGGGTGTGTTAGTCCAGGTAAACTAGAGGAACAAATTTCATAGACACGCTTGTAAATATAAGGAAAAGATTTATATAGAAGAGAAATAGGACATTAGGAGAGCATCCCAATCCAGTCCAGTACAAATTAATAAGTCCGTTATTAAACCATATGCCTGATATCAGTCTATAAAGTCTCCTTCCGACTCACGAAATCACAGGTCAGTGGGTGCAGAGTCCCAGCACTGGCAGGGGTCTCCACATGGCTGCTCACTTCCAGGGCTCAGGGTCCATCAACAGTAAAAGTAACTCATCGCTGCCAGAGGTCTCCATGTGACGGCCCCAGCTTCAGAGATCTGGCTCCATCAGGACAAAGCCATGTCGTCTCTCTGCCAGCTCCTCCAGCTTCTTGGATGCTGCCATCTTATCTTGTCCATGATTCATCACCTCTCACTAACTCCCAACATCTGGGGAAGACAGCTTCTCATCTTCACGAGTGAAATATCGGGAGATTTCCCAGACGTCTCAGGAGAATGCTCTTCCCACATAGAGGCTGCATTGGCTACTCAATGGCTATCTCCAGATTAGCAGGCTAGTAGACTCCACCCCTACATTTCAATCATGAAAAAAGCATGGCACAATATATGTATTTATGTATAATGAAAAATGATGTAGGATCCCCCAATAAAATGATTAAAATATATATCAAATTAACTCTAATTGAGGGAAATTCTACTAAATACCTAACCAGGACTTCTCATAATTTTCAAAGTCATCAAAACCTAAAAAAGTTTGAAAATCTTAAGCCATAAGAAGTTTAGGGAAACATGTTAAATAAATGTAGTATGATATATTTTCTGTAATAATGGAATAAGAATGTCTGAAATAAAAATTAAGAAAAAAAAGAATTTGCCTAGAATACTAACTTAAATAGATATGGACAAATATTGATCTCAAATTCTGCAATTTCACTGGCAATGCAATCATTTATATATAAATATATATATATATCATTTATCTATATATATGTAAAAATCTTCTGCATAGCTCTAAAACTGAGTTTTGTATTTATCAACAAAAGTTATTATTCAATATCCACTGTTGGCTAAAACCAATGAATCAGATTTGAAATATAGAATGCTCTTTTCAACTGTAGCATTGTTAACTATGACCAACTCTACTGACATCTTAGAGTGGTTTTGTTAGAGAATGAAAAGATCGAAGAAAAGCACCATGGGCAGATGCCCTGAACGCTGTCAGAGCTTGTGACATTTATGTGATGTGACTCACCCTACATCCCTTGTATTCCATTACAAATCGGAGTGATTGTGTTTTCACTTGTGAATTACAATTGCCGCAGGTACTCAAATATTAGCCATGTTCTTCCGCAGAGGTCAGCCAATACTCACTGTTAAACGCCACTCAAACACATGGTGACCAGCTGGCAAATTGACACTCTTGCAGTGCTTTGAATCTGCCCTTTCTAATCTAATATTTTGTAGGAAACAAACCTCAAGAAGACAACATTTTAGTTATAGCATAACAGAAAATACAATAGAAATATGTTTATGATTTTCTTAATGCAGAATATCATTGCTGTGTAATGATGCTATTCATATGGACAAATGAAGAACAATCCAAACTACATTTTATAACTATTTAAAAGAATGCTTTTCAATATTTGTCTATTTGGAATTTATTTTAAATGTCTACTTTGGAGTTTTAGTTGATTTTCTTCATTCCTGACAATGCTGAATATCATTTACTCACTTCTCTCTGTGTGCCTCATATCATGCTTGGTGTTGTTCACATGTTAGCTTTCCCTATTGGCAGATCCATGTCCCCTTTATCACCAAAATATTTCTGTTCCATCTAATTATAAGCTGTAGGTTACAATGATTACAATAATCCTTTCACCATAGCATTAGGTATGATATGGATTGGATTTGACCCTTTAAATGATATGTTAAAGATGTATTCCTATTTCTGTTGATGTTGGCCCCTCTTTAGAAGTAAATTTGTTCTTTTCTATATTAGTGAGGATATACCAGGGATTTACCCTTAATCCCCATTGCGTGGTGTCATATCAAAGAGCAGAATAAATAGAGTTCATCCAAGAGGATGATTCCATGTGAGGATGACCCTGCAAACCAAGAGAAAAGAAAAAAATGTCCACTGCTGAAGGAGCTGTATGAGGCCAGAGAGGACCATCCCATAAAGAGGCACACAGAGAGTACAGCCTGACAGAGGACTTGAATTTCAACTTCTAATCTCGAACTTTGTGAGACAATAAATTCTGTCCTTAAAGCTCTCACTGTCGGTAACTTTGTTTTGGCAGCATGAGTAAACCAAACAGTGAGTTTATCCCATACCCCCTGCTTAGGTTTTGTTCAATTTCAAATCAGATAAATCATTTAAGTTGATTCAAACTAATGGCAACCCCATGTGTGCCAAGAAGAATAGTGCTCCTTACATTTTTCAATGGCTCTGGATGCTTCTGGATGGACTCAAACCACCAACCTTTTGACCACCTCAACAACCTAAGGAACTCAGTGTGGACAGGGTTGAGCATAAATTGAGCAGATTGAACCTATTGGCTCTTCCATTTGAGAAAGGTGAAGCTTTCTGTTCCTGCAAACATTACAGACCTAGAAACTCTCAGGAGGAAGTTCTACCCAATCCTGTAGGGTAGTTATGAGGCAGAATTTACTTGATGACGACTGTGAGTTTGATGTGTGTGCATGTGTGTGAAAGATTCCCAATTTGTTTTTGCTACTGGTTAAAAACAAAATAAAGAAAAATGATCCATTGTTCAGACCAGTAGTTATTGTGTATGTCTAGTCCAAAGTTAAATTTCTATTTCTTCTTTATTATACTAGGAAAAGTACTTAAAATATACTATCGCTGGGTGGCAGGGAGAGTATTGATCACTAAGAGACATAGAACTTTATTTCCCAAGGATATACAAACAAGTTGAGCCTGCAGAGTATGCTATATGATGTCTATTCCAATTCCAAATATCACGACTATAAAGATGATTCTCAGTCTTTATAAGAGGAATATATATAATGTATACATACCTTTTAATAATCAATGAACATAAAACTAGCTAGAAGAGTATTTTTCAATACCTAAACTTTTAAATAGACTGCAAGAATCCAGATGCAATTTCCTTTCCCTCTCCATTCCCATAGCCAATAGTAAAAAAGTCTTACCTCTCACAGCTTAAATGATTATCTCTGTGAGATTATCTTTCCTGCACCCACATAGTCTCCAAATTGTCCTTCATGCTTCCAAGATGAAGTGAGATACTTTTGCATGTTTTATTCCCAATTTAAATTAATTAATTATGAGTACTTCAAAACTAATATTCACTATCCCTATCAAATTCAATAAAATTCACTTTCTTTACAAGAACAGAATTTTTTTCACTTTCAATTATAATATTTGATGTGCTCATAACGACCATAATATGCAATCTCCTGCATCTACCTACCATAACCTTTCTCTGGGATGTCCTTTGCTTTCTTCCCATTGCTACAGAAAATCTCTCCTTATTCTGCAAGCGGGAGTTCAAATATCTCCTGCTCAGAAGCATGCTGGACACCGCCTCCTGTGGGACTCTTCTTGCTACAGCAGATTTTACTCTAATTTCTATAAATCTTTTTGACAGACAGGACTTAGTCTTTGTGTATGGATAACAAAATCTGTTGAATAGTAGGTGCACGCTAATTTTCTTTTATATATTTCATCTGGGGAGAAAATTTATGTAGCAAATTAGATTTACGTGGAACAATTTCTATTTCTATCATTCAGTGACATTGGCTACACTTTCCACAGTGCGTCAGAATTTCTAGGTTTGTTGCTCTCTGATTCATGTAGACTATTAGTCCTCACTGGATTCTACTTTGAGGGCTTGGATTTTTCTTTCACTTTTGCTCCAGATGGGTAGGAACCAAAAATTGTATCTGAGATGGCCATTTACAACTTCTTAAGACCTCGGATGATACTTTATGAATCAAAGAGGAGAACATTATCTTTATGAGCTAAATTATACTAATTGATCAAGTAACTCAGTCTAAGAGCTTTAGTTTATGCCTAGAGAGTACATATAATTAAGTCCCTATGTGCTCTATTATATATATATATATAAATCACAAACATGTATCTACATCCACCTATACAAATACCTATACATTGACACCCATGTACTTAACTATAAATATATAAACATAGATATGGGATATATATATATATATATATATATATATCCCAAATCCACCATCATAGAGTTGGTTATGAATCCTCATAGGTTTCTGAGGCTGTAACTCTTTCTGGGAATAGATTTGTCTGTCTTATGCAGCAAATGGTGAGTTTAAGGTGCTGACAATGCATTTAACATCCCCAATCCTAATCTGCAGCCGCACTATGGTTCTTTATACGCAGGTGTATGTGTGTGTCTATGTATTTACATGTGCACATAAAGCTGCCATGAGTCAGATATAACCCAACAGAAACTATCTATCTGCAATAATGATAGACTATCTCAAAGAACAACTTTGTGACTCTTTCACTCTCCTTCTTTTGGGTCTTGATATCACTGAATTTTATTTTTCCTTATAACTCCTTAATTCCTAAGAAATTATTTCCAAGGCTGTCCTAATTTCTGCTTTTAAAGAAAAATAAACACTTATGCAAAATTTCTCACATAGATTACTAGTTTATTTTTCTGACAAAACTTGTAGGTGAATTACTAGAAAATATCTTTAATATTCAAAAAATGATTTGAAAGTTAAAGTAGATTTGAAATAACATTTTATAATACTTTTTCTCTACAAATCCAGAGAGACTCATGTATATGAGGGAGAGGTTTATATACAATAGCAATTGAACATTGAGAAAACATCCCAGCCCAGTCCAGATCAAGTTGGTGAGTCCGTTGTTAGCACATATGTCTGAAACCAATCTATAAAATCCTCTTCAGACTCATCAAACACTTGCAATGAAGCCAAATGCCGCATATCACAGGCCAGTGAGTTGTAAGTCTTGCTGAC
>PVJH01001850.1:171972-189826 GCA_004026705.1 Nesogale talazaci | reverse complement strand
ACATGGCGACTTAGTGTCCTACCCTTCTCCTCCCCTACCAGCATCTAGAGACACTCGAAGGAGAGAGAAATGCTGAGCGCCATGACAACGTGACAATCATGCACGGTGTTACTATTCCCAGCCACTGGTGTCTTCTGAGACAATGGTCAAAGGCAAAGCTTGATGGCAGGCCGCCCTGGGTCAGATTTGGACTCTATTTTCCAGATGGCCATGCAGGGCCTCCGTTTTTTCATTGATCAACTAGGAAAGCAACAGTGGCATGCTTTGGAGGATCTTATGAGAACGAAAGGTTATAGATAACCATTGGGCCCAAAGTCTGATACCCATCAGGTCTATTGTGAGTGTAACCATTATTAGGCGTATCCATCCATCCATCTACTGCAGAAAGTTCTATTGGAATAGAACTGCTTTCGAGTAATCCTTAGCTGCTCATTATAGCACTTTATTCCTTTTGAAAGTCAGTCCCCTGTTTGGGGGTAGGAGCAGTTGATGATGGAAGTGATTTCTTCCTCTCAATTTCTATAAAATGTTAAATTTTTTTGCCGGCCAAGGTATCCATGCTTAAGTGAAAGACCAAGGTGCGATAATATGGCCACGCTTATAGATTGTTGATAGCATTCCATAGGTTTATCTTTAGGATGCTGTAGTTGGGAAATAAGAATTCAGAGAGACACAACGATCCTTGCTCTTTGGCACAGTCCAAAACAGAAAAGTCAACTTGCTGCTCAACTTCATTCAGAATCATCATTCACTGCCATGGAGTCAATTCTGACCCACAATGAACCTGTAGGACAGGGCTGCATGGTCCCCATGTGCTTTTGAGGCTATAACTTTTTATGGGCATGAAACGTCTCATCATTCTCCCCCAGAACAGATGGCAGTTTAGAACTGCTGGCCTTGCTGCTAACAGCCCACCATGTAACAACTGCACCAGAGGCAGGCTAGTTCCCACCAATCAGTTTTCAGATAATGCCTTATAGACAATAGTGAAAAATACAGAAGAAGAACTAGACAAACTATGTCCATCATAGCGCTACTTAGAATGGAAAAATAAAGGAAAAAAGCAAATGCCCAATGACTGAGGAATGATTAAGTTAAAAAATGGTACATCTAACTCATGTGACATAGGCATGATGATTACAAATAGGATGTCACAACGTGAGAAGAGATCATTAAGCGATATTATTACGATATCATTAAATAGGAACAGAATCAGGTGCAAGATTGTTAATAAGTTTCTAGTGCTGTATAACAAATCACCCTAGAATTTAGCAGCTTAAAACAACCATCATCAACACCATCGAATTCCATTGGCTCAGGAATGGGGAAGCTTCTGAGCTCAGCGACTGTCTCAGCGTCTCTCAAGAGGTTGTGATCAAGGTACGGGCAGGGTGGACAGTCTTCTCAATATTGGACTGTTGTTGTTGGGTTCTGTTGAGTCCATTTCAATACATAGGGACCATGTGAGACACACAGAATTGCCCTACAGGGTTTCCTAGAAGGTAATCTTAAAAAAAATCATTGTATGGAAGATTCATATAACTCTTATCACCATCCATTGACATCCATTGTATGTCAAGCACATTTATACTTTTGTTTCCCTCATCATTCTCAAAACATTTGCTTTCTATTCAAGCCCTTAGTATCAGCTCCTCATTTCCCCCCTCCCTTCCCATTACCTCCTCCTTTCTGAACCCTCCATAATTATAAATTATTATTATTTTGTCATATTTTACACTGTTTGATGTCTCCCTCCACCCATTTCCCTGTTGTCCATACTCCAGGGAGGAGGTTATATGTAGATCCTTATAATAGGTTCCCCCTTTCTATCCCACATTCCCTCCACCCTCCTGATAGTGCCACTCTCACCACTGGTCCTCAAGGCATCATCTGGCCTGGATCCCCTGTGCTTCCCATTCCTAACTGTACTAGTGTACATTCTCTATAGACTGTAATCTTTTTGGTAGCTACTTGCCAAGTCTTTTCTCCCCTGGAGCCGTGGGTTAGGTTTGAACCACTAATCTCTCAGTTGGCAACAGGGTTTTGACACGCTGTGCCAATGGAGCTCCTTCAAAAATTGATTCAACTGGAAAACTCAAACTGTTGCCATCAAGTTGACACCAAAGTTAGCTAACCTAGAGGACCAGACAGAACTTGCCCATAGGATTTCCAAGGTTGTAATCATCACAAAGTGGACTGCCCTCTCTGACTCTGGCAGAAGGTCTCCTACAGAATGCTCAGTACCTTCAAACTGCTGACCTTCCAGGGACCAGCAGGGTGCTCACCCACTGCCCCACCCATGCTCCTTCAAGACTGAACGGGAGCTGAATAAGAACTCACATCCAAGCTGCAAGTCACTCGCTGGGCTTTTCCCTGTGGTGGCGGGAGGGTTGTGAGAGCAACCTTGATCTCCCCGCACCCTGTGTAGGGTTCTTCCCTACACAGAGACTGGCTTCTTCGGAGAGTGACTGATTCAAGGGACAGAGAGCCACATCCGAAAGGAAGCTGCCATCTTGTTAAAAGTCACTCTTCAAGAGAGATTCCAACATGGCTACCCCCGCCCCAAACTCCATGGGCATGGAGTTGCTTCTGATTCCTGGCGACTCTGTAGGACAGAATAGACATGGCCCCTTTGGTTGCCAGGACTGTCAGCCTTACAGAAGTAGCCTACCTCATTCTTCTCCTGTAGAGAGGTCAGTGGGTTTGAACCATTGGCCCTCTATTAGCAGCTGAGCGCTTAACACCTGCACCCCCAGGGCTCTCTACATGGCTATGTTAGTCTCCTTAGAAGAAGAGAGTGAGAAAGTCCATTCCATTCTTAAGCGAGGCATCTTACTCAAGGGCAGGGACTTCGGGGGGTTGGGGACTGCTGTCAATGACCACAAACATGATGTATAGAACAGAATCACGCCAGTTAAAACAATAAAGATTGAGTTCACGATTGGAGAGAGAGAGGGAAGATGGAACAGATCTTTATAGCAGTTTTCTCTTTCGGGCAGGACAGAGCTACTGAGCTGTATCTTTTCCCTTCCAACTCTTTCCTCCCACTTTCCAATCAAAAATGTATCATTATAATGGAAACAATAAATGTTAGTTATCTGGAGACAAAGCAAGCCCTGTCAAGGATCACCAGGTGCTAAATTCACAACCGTCAGAGGTCTTTTTAAGCCCACTTCCGATGCTCAAATCAACTTTCGTATCTCCCTTTCAGAAGACCTAATTAAGGGAAGCCATCAGCTCTTGTCCCCGCCGTGGATAGTCAGAAAGTGCTAGGTAAGGTCATTAGACGCTCCATCTCCCATATCCCCTCCTCCCTGGAGCCTGGCGCCTCTAGTCCCAGGCACCCTCCTGCCAAATTCCCAGAATGCGCTGCCTTTTCCTGTCTATGCGGCTGGCGGGGGCAGGCAGGATTGATGGCCCTGCACTTGAGTCCCGAGCTGACACTGAACCCAGAGGCTTGCTCATGCTTAGTGCTTGACGTAATTTTCTGAGGACTGAAACCTGAGTCCATGGACCCCTTCCCTGGGGCTGATCTCATCTCCGCCCTCAGAGGAGGTGGGGTGCCATGACTATGAAAAAGAGTAGGGCCTCCTCTCAACAGAGAAGGGGACAGGTCTGGGTTTGGATCCCTCCTGCAAAAGAACATTCCAAACTCTCCTCAATGGCCAAGGCTGGACCTTCAGCGTCCTGACTTTCGGGTGAAGCTCGTCTATTTACAAACTGAGGTCTGAGCCGAAAGAGTGAAACCATCAACACCAGGCAGAGGGTTTGTGAACATGGCGGTTCGGTTAGCCTCTGCTCAAAAGAGATGCTCCAGAGGTGGGGTCAGAGACATCTGTCCCACCAGCCCTGTGACCAGGCCCACGGCCAGCAGTCCCTCCCTACTTTTCTGGGTTTAATACAGTTGCAACATGGGACTGTTTAATACAGTTGCTATTTCTGAGGACCATCTAGGTTTGCTGTATGAGAGGGGGTGGCAGGATAGGGGGTGCAGTGCATGGGAATGGAACTAGCATCCCCTGCGTGGATGGTGACAGGTTCTACCACTGGTAGATAGGTTTTCCTCTTCACTGCCATCGAGTTGATACCCATGCCTAGCAGCCCTATAGGACACCGCAGAACTGTCCTCTGTGAGCTCCTGAGACTGTAACTGATTATGGGAGTACATTATACGGTAATTGATTGTTGAAGTAACATATTTTTTAAACATGTGAGTCAAGTATGATTACTCATCAGCTTAACGTCTCACATCAGGTGCTGTCCAGGCAGGTGTGACTCAGCGGGTCCCTACAACACAGAGCAGACCCCCCTCCCAAGGAATTTTTTAGGCTGTAGTCTTTCTGGGAGCAGTCTGGCAGGGGGTGATCTGAACCCCTGACTTTTTGTTTAGGAGCTCAGCCTGGAGAGCTTTCTGGAAGCAAACGGCCAGGTCTTTTCTCAGCAGAACTGAAGTTCGAACCACCAATCTTTTGGTGCACAGCCTATCGTTAGCCCTTGCCCCACTGGGGCGCTTTAGTAACCACATTGGTGCTGTTAGGGGGCTGTACCGTTAGCTCCGACTCATGAGCATCTGCCGCACAAGAGCGAGACACTGCTCCACCCTCACACCTGGTTCTGTGTTTGAACTCATTATTGCAGTCTCTGGGCAAATCTTTGCTGTGGAAGATTTTCTCCTCCTTCTTCTTTTTCCTTTTCCTCCTCCTCTTCTTATTTGCCAACTCTCTACTTTACCAGGCACAATGTCCTTCTCTAGTAACCGATCTCTTCTGATAACATGTCTGAAGACCATTCTGGCTGGCCTTCTTTCAGGAGAGATCTATTGATTCCCCTGGAATTCCATAGTCCTTTCATTCTGGTACCATCTTTCCAGCCCATTAGCCACATTTTAATCCAAACCAAACCAAACCAAACTCTAAACTCACTGCCATCGAGTCAATTCTGACCCTGTAGGAAAGGAGAGAACTGCCACCACCACCCCTGTTGGCTTTCCAAGACTGTACCTTTTTACAGGAGTAGAAATCCTTGTTTTCCCTCCACAGGGTGGCTGCTAGTTTTGAACTGCTGACTTTGTGGTTAGCAGCCCAACCCATAACTCCTATGCTACCAGGGCTCAGCTTCCACACACAGTAGGCATTTAATGTCTGTGCTGAGCACAGACATGAATGCAGGGCTCCTGAAAATCCCCATGGATTCCTCCCTCTCCCCAAAAGCAGACTCCCATCAAACTCAATATCAAAGAGGGGGATAAGTATGATGGAGTAAATTTGGGATAAAAAATTGGCATAATGTGGCACTAACCAATTGACACATAGCAGGTATCTCCACAGTACAGGGGGTTGGGGTGGTTCATGATCGGGATGTTTTCTTCAAAAATGCCAACTCAGTGTTGGGGAGGAGGAAGAGCAGGCTTGTTTGAAAGAGCCTTAGTGAAATGCATCGGTAGAGAGTTCCAGAAAAAGACAAAAGAGAGTCATTCTTTTCAAACCCACTGGAGACGTTGATAAAAGGTGGAATCCTTAAACACAATCAGAGTGTTTGACACCCACAAGGAGCTAAGCTTTTTAAAAAATACCCAACCCCCTGTTCTTAGAATTATTGAATTTTGATCAGCAATTGGGAAATGAGTGTTCTTTTGCTCATAGTGGGGCCCCAGTTGTACTGAAAAGTGGACATGGGCCTCTTTGGGGAGGAGGGCCTCTCCTAATAAGGTGGTCTGTAGCAAGGACGCATTCTCAAATGGTGCCCTGCTCCATGGAAACCCATGTAAAGAAAAAGCAGGTGAGGAGCTAGGAGGTCCAGACAGGTAGACAGTGTCTCTGCTCAGCAAAGATTCTGGAAGCCTTTGAAGCTCCTTAGAAGCAAAGATGGCAAGACTTGGTCTCACCTGCTGTGGACATGTGGCCAGCAGAGACCAGTCCTGGGGGAAGAAACTCATGCTCGGTAAAGTGGAGGGGCAGCGACAAGATGGGCCTGGCCCAGATGGATTGACCCGGTGACTGCAACGATGGGCTACGGTGAAGGAGGGATGGTCACGATGACTTGGTGTTTTGTTCTGCTGTGTCACTGTGAGTCAGAAGCAATGTGATGGCAACAACATTAGCACCTTCTGCTAACAGGAGATGGCGTTTGTCCCAGGTAGAGGCCGAGGGTAGGAATTGACCCAGGGGCCATGTATTGGGTTTTTGGTTCAGAGGTGGAGACTAACTTGGGCCATTTCAATAGTGATTATGTCTCCCTAGCTAAAGGAGCCCAGTGGTGTTGTTCAGTAAGCCATGGAGTGTTAACTATAAAGTAAGATGTTCAAACTCACCTTCTGCTCCCTGGGAGAAAGAGGAGGCTGCCTCCTATGAATTGGAATCAACCCGGCAGCAGGGATTTGGGATGAAATCAGTATGTGTCAAGTGGAGCATCTTTGGAGATCATATATTGGGCAGGGGTGGAATAAGCTCAAAACCCCAAACTCACTGCCTTTGACTTGACGCCAACTCACGGCAGCCTATGGGATAGTGTGGACCGGCTCTGTTGGGTTTCTGAGGCTGCCATCAATACAGGAGTGGGCGGTCTCCCCTCTCTTCCATGGAGCAGGGTTCAAACCACTGGCTTTCCAATTAGCAGTCCAGTGACTAACCTACTGCGCCACCAGGGCTCCTTGGCTGAGCAATAAACTTAGCCAAAAAAAGAGAAAAATCAAGAGAAAGGGAATGTTGTTAGCACATGAAGCTTTGGTAGCTTAGTGGTTAAGTGTTGAGTTGGTAGCCATGGTAACTGCAAGATCACCAGTTCTAAAGCACCAGCTGCTCTGAGGAAGAAAGACGGGGCTTTCTACTCCTGAAAAGAGTTACAGATCTAAAGGGCTGGTTGCTGTGAGTTGGATTCCAGTGTGTGTGTGTGTGTTTGTGTGTGTGTGTGTGTGTGTGTGTGTGAGAGAGAGAGAGAGAGAGAGAGAGAGAGAGAGAGAGATTAACCTTTATTCAGTCACTGACAAAACTCGAGAAAGAACAAAATCAATATATGTGCAAACATCTGTCTTAGAAGACCCAAAAGTCTAACACACATTAGCTTTCTTTTTTCTTCTATTTAGGTGGTGGGCACATTTACATCGTGGGTGGTGGGTAGATACCATAACTTCCCAGGGGTAGGGGAACTAGATGATTATCAGAGAGGGCCACGATTCAGCTGTAAGTCAAGGGCATGTGTCAAGTGCTCATGCTTTGCCAGTTTTGCGCTGTGCTGCTGTGTGCTTCATTCATTGCTTGCAGGAGTGGCTAGTGGTTTCGAAGTGCCAGCCTGGTTGTTAGTAGCCCAACAGGTTACCTATCACACTGGCCAGGGTTCCTAGGCTCCTAGAGTGATTTGGTAAGGTCTGCTGTAAGTTGATTGGTCTGACAGAGCGTGGGGAGTGGGGGAAGGTAACATTTAATAAGCATGTTTGGGTAATTAGTTGTCGCTTGTCAATTAGCTAGATTACCTAATAGCTGATTTGTCTCGTGAAGCAGCAGCCTTTGTGGAAAAGCAGTGGAGGAAGACTTATTTCAAAACCATGGCCTCCCAACAAAGTGTTGGAAAGCCAGGTTCCGTGATGCCTGCCGAACTGGCAGCCCCTGTGGTGATCAGACTCCTGGTTGTCTGATTTGCTTTTAGAAGAGACCCTCCTCTTAGATTTCTCCTCTATGCTTCATACTTCCTCCCTTCCTTCCCTCCCCCTTCTTTCTTTCTTTCTTTCTTTCTTTCTTTCTTTCTTTCTTTCTTTCTTTCTGTTTCCTCTGTTCTCTCCTCCTCACACTCCGTGTCTTCTTTCTCACCCCTCCTCCCCTCTTCTTCCTTCCTTCCCTCATCTTTCATGTTTCCTCCTGTAGCTTCTATTACCTTAGATTAGGAGCCAGCCCATTCTTTTGGTAATAGTCCAGATGGTAAATGCTTTAAACTCTGCGGAACAAGAGGAAAACGCAAGGATGCTACGTAGGTGGCATCAAGAGTCCCTGGGTGGTGAAGAAGCTTTGGTGGCGATGTTGGGTCAGCGTTGGACTGCCCACTGAAAGGGTGGTGGTTCAAACCACCAGCTGCTTGCTCATCAGGAGAAAGATGAGGCTGTCTGCTTCCATCAACATTTAAACCTCAGTAGCCTTACAGACGGCTGCTGCAAGGAGGGACATGGCTGTGTGTTTGGCTTTGGGTGGTGAAGAGAGTGAAACTCTCAGGAGTTCGCTGAGAGGAATTTGGTTTAAACACACCCAAAGACGCTTCAGCAGAAAGCCACCAAAATTTCGATGCAGCCCAGTCCTACTCTCACCTGCACGGGGTGGCCATGAAATGGAATTGACTCAGTAGCAACTGAGTTTTATTGTTGTTTTATGTGATAAGAAGGGACACAAACAACAATCAATACTACAGACAATTCCTTTTCCTTGGCCACATACACAAACAGGCTGCAGGATGGATCTAGCCCTCTGCCTGGGATTTGTCCTGAAGTTCTCATTGCTGACATGAACTTCTAACATGGTACATTTGCACTCCAGAAGTGTAAAAGACAGAAATTTAAAAAGCCACCTGCCCCTTAAGCCAGCACCGAATACCTAGAGGGACTTCGATGCTGTGACTTGGGTGGAGATGTGGGTTGATCAAGTCAGTTAGTCCCGCTTGTCTGAGAAGAACTTCTACTTGGGTGATAAGACTAATGGGGTCTTCAAAACTCATGAACAGCAGCCGTTGAAAGAACAACTACTGACCTCTCCCCTTCCAGTGCAAATAAGGAGGAAAATCAAAAACTCAAGGAAATCATCAGCCCCAAAGACTCATGGACTACCCAAGTCCAACCCTCCCTGACGCTGAGACCAGTAGAACTAGAAGGTGCCCAACTGCCACTGAGAGAACACAGTAGGTGGTCCTGAATAGAGCGGGAGAAACAAAGGAAGCCAAACTCAAAATCCTACAATAATAATTAAAAAGAAAAAGGACTAAGTGTGCTAGTCAATAATGGCTGATGGAATCCCTGAGACTATGATCCTTATTCATCCTTCAAGCCTGGAAGGGAACTCACCCGCTGATGCAGTTTTCGCGCAAACTACCCGCAGGCTGAGATCGTGCATGAGAACCTTGGTCGTCACTCATGCCTCAGCATGGTCAACCTCTGGAGACCCAAGGATGCAGATCGGAGAGGGACACCCGGGACACCAAGAAGCCAGGGAGCAAGTGAGAAGAAGGCTGTTCCAGTGTGGGGATGTCAATCCATGTTCGGAGGCAAAATACACATGAGTTGGGGAATGGAGAACCAATGTGCTCTTTAAACCTCTGCTCATATCACAATATGTATTTTTAAAGATTTAAAAAAAAAATTGTTAACAACGTCATCTCTCTGACTTAAGATCTTCTGCCACTCTCGCCATCCCAAAGGACAAGGACTAGGAAGGGCCTGGCCTGAGTCACCACCCTGCTTTAGCTGGGTAACCTTGGGCAAGTTCCCGAACCTCTCTATGTCACCATGAGCCCCATCTCGCAGGAGCTCTGAAGTGGGTCCCTGTGAGGGAAGCATCCCAGCAGCGCCTGACACACAGACAGGACACCTGGTTCCAGCTTAGCTCTCTCCCAGGGCTCACTTGGACAGCGCCAGGCCAGGGAAGGGGCCACTTCCTGTGGCAGAGGAATGGTAAGTCCAGCTTCTGTCTCTCCCGTTCCTGGAGATGCATTCGGTGGGGGAACCAGTGCCAGGAGGAGCCGAACTGTAAGAAGCGATTCACAGCCATTTTTCTGAGCATGCTTATGCAAACAGGATGCTGCCAATGTCGCCATGGAAAAGGAGCTTAGGGCTCCGGCCTGGGGATTTAAGGCGGGAGAACCCTGTTCGCATAGGCTTCCCTGTCTCAGCACTTCAAGGGTCTAGTCTGTCTCCATGCTCCCTGATGCAGGCTGGGCAGAGAGGTGCTAGGACAGAAAGCTGCCAACTCTGGAAATCTCTGGAGTGTGGGCGTTGCTGACACGGGTTCCCTCAGAATCCCAGCAGCTTTCATGTCACAGAACTTTAGCTGATCCTCCAGGACCGGCTCCCACCTTTCCTCGGCCCCCGCCCCTACAGAAGTTTCCTCTCTCCTGGCAGGCCACACTAGCCAAGGCCTTTCTGGTGATCCCCCGTGGAAAGATTGCCCCCCCCCCCCTTTAATGATCTGGCACCAGGGAGACGGCGGGAGGGGGGGGGGTGGCTTTCAGGAAAAAAAAATTCCAATCCCTCTTCCCACAGCTTCCGTGAGGCCCAGTGATAAATGACACCTGTCATTCTGTCACCGACAGGAGGCACAGATGGGGACGTCAGTGATGTATGGGACCCCAGAACAGGAAATCAACCTTAAAAAACATAACAAAACAAAACAAAAAAAAAACACCCTAAAAGAGCTGACCGGGACACTGTCGGGAATCTGCCCCACAGGGCTCGCCTCCCCGACAGACAGGAAGAGAGATGGGACAAAGTTTTGCCCAGAGAAAACAGCTACAGGAAAACGGGAATATGGGTGAGCCCCAAAGACAGCAGCAAGCGAGGCCTGGCTTTGCATCATGTGTGTCTTTGAGCACTCAGGACACATTTGAGGGAAACGCTCACCTACTGGTGTGATCTACACCGGGAGGGCCTGGTCCCTGCTCAGAGAGACGTGTGTTTTCCCTCGGAGCCCCAGAGAGGAAAACAGAAGTGAGTCAAAGCTGAGGCTCCCCCAAGGAAAAGCAATCAGACCTCAGTGCTCCCCCTGAAGACAGCCAAACCTGCCTCGAAGATGGACAACCTTGACTTCCTGTGCAGATGGGCAATCGTGGGAATGAGCCAGAGGGGGCTGAGGCTTCTTCTTTATCGCATCCTATTTTTGTCAATCTAGCAAGCCCTGGTGGCATGGTAGGCTGTGCTTCGGGCTGCGGCCTGAAAGGTCTGTCGTTCAAAACCACCAGCGGCTCCTCGGGAAGTGGATGGGTCTTCCTATTCCCAAGTCATCGCCGTCGGGTCAAGGCTGACCCATCATCACCCTGTGGGTTTCCAAGAGAGCAGGACTGGAAAGCCTCGCCTTCCTTGCACCGAGCCGCTGGTGGTTGTGAACTGCTGACCATGTGATCCCAGTCCAATGCATGACCACTCTCAGCAGGGCTCTTAGAAACCCACCGGGGCAGTTCTGCCCTGCCCTTTAGTGTCACTATCAGCATCAGCTCCATGATAGCGGGTTGGTTTTTGTTTGTTTTTAGTTTTTATATTTTCCATATTATCCCACTCGAATTGCTCATCTACTCCACCTGGGCTTCTCGAGGGAAATATGAGGGATAGGAACTTAAGGGCATTCCAGAATACATTATTTGCAGGTACAATTATGCTAATTATGCGAACTCTTGTACTGAAGCTACACAAACGGGGATTGAGAGGCTGGGAGTCATCGCACAATCACCGGGAACGCTGTGCGTGCCTCGTGCGTGGTCAGGAGCTGGTGCCTCGATGAGAGCCCACGGGGGGTTCCCAGAAACCCCAAAGGATCCTTCATTGCAGACAAACCAGGGCACAGGGCGGGGAGGAGGCAGCGGCAACCCAGAGCCTACTTTGTTTTCCGATGGTATCAGGAAATAACAGTATTAAAGCCTTGATAATTATGAAGCCATTACCATTTATTAAGTGATCGTGATGAAACCTGGGGGACCCCGGATGCTCTCGGATTGGAATGAAAGGAAGTGGGGTTGAAATGAAACTCGGGTGCCTTGACTGCTAGAGAGCCCGCAATAGGTCACATATCAATCTTCCACATTCCAGTGGCATTTGCACTAAAAAAAAAAACCCGGAGAGATGACCACCCTTGGCTGTGGGTTCGATATTGTCACAACAAACTCTGGTAGATGGAGTCAGGCTTCTCGGAGTGGTTTCTGGGGTAGCTGTCTTGGCAGAAGCCAGCTGCCAGACCTTCTTCCAGAGGATCGGCTTGTTGGCCTTGAACTGCCAACTCTTTGATTAGCAGTCCAACATATTGCTCCCTATAGCACCAAGACGCCTTAGCATGCACCCAGCACTCATCCATGCATTCTTGACCAGCCCTGATAAAGCCGGCTTCCCAAATGCCACCGATGACACTCTCCACTCACCAGCCATCGCCCGCACAGACCCAAGTCAAAGGGGAAGGTCTGGCTTTATCCACTTGGATGGCAAGAACTGGCAGGATGGCACAGGACCAGTCAGTGCTTCTTCCTGTCGGACACGAGGGAGGGTCTCTCTGAGTTGGAAATGACAAGACACCTACCAAGCACAGCCAAGCCTAGGATGGGGACCACACAGCCACTACAGCAGCAGCAACAAGCATGCGGCAGACCAAGCCGTGAGCACAGGGAGAAAAACGCAACTAGCCTGCAAGACAAACACACAAGTCAGCGCCCTAATGGGTACTAACTGGACCTCCGTGGACTACAAGGACTTAGAAGCCATTGGGAACGGGTGCTGCTCCCAGCCTTTGGAAACCGGCGGGGGCAAAATGCCTTCTAAAAATATTCAGTTGAATCCACAGAATGACGAGGTGAGGTTGGGGTTGTGGTTGGCTTTTGGATTCCGAAACTACTTTTTCTGAGGGTCTTTAAAAAATGAGAGCTTCTGTCTTTCCCTCCTTCACTCCCATCACCTCTCTCCTCCCCCACCGCCCCCACACCTCCAGCCCCCTGACAGATCAGCTGGTGGCATTTGTATTGGTTTTTATCTTGGTCAACTTCAGACAGACCATTCTTTGTTTACACGATGTTGCCTTGCCTACCAAGGGGGACCCTAATAAAATTTTATGCTGTTATAGGACTTTTCTGTCTCGTCCTCCCCTCCGGGTCCTGCATCATGCTGAGGGCAATTACGCATTTATTTATTACACAGCCCCCAATATAAAACCGCAAAAACTCTACCACAGACAGCAGCTTTTCAATCATCCATCAAGATAGACCAGCTTCAGAAAGACAATCCTTGCACCATGTCCTGAAGGTCATTACTCACTCCGGAAAGCTCATTCCACAAGCCTGCTTCCTCTCTCGATAGCCTCGGAGAGTGTGTGAGCCAAAGTGCTGTTTGGGGAACTCAGGAACGCCGGGGCCTCTCTCTCGGAGTGTGATTAGTGGGAGGTGCGGGCACCAATTTAGACTGTGTCTACACGATGCCAAAACAGCCAGCGAAAAATGAGACCGTCCATCACCCCAACTGGCGGCTTCAGCTACAGGACGCCAAACGAGCTGGACGCATTCTCCTGACCCTCTGTGTGCCCCTCCCGCCCCGTCCCCCCCAATGGATTGACTGATGATTTGAGTTCCTTTGGAGTATCTGAGATGGAAGCTGCTTAACATGCTGGATTTGAAATGGGTCACGGGGGCTACATGGCTCCCATCACCTGGAAGTATTCAAAAATGAAACCGGATCTCTCTGTACTCCTTAAGCTCTGTCCTTCTAGCTCTCCTGGTTGCCCAGCCCCCATGTGAAAGGCTTAATAGAAACCCACTGACCCCCTCACTCCCACCCCTCCTCAGCAGTGGGATGCCGATGCTCTTAGGCTTGCCCACACTCTTCTCCTCCGTCTATAGGCACACTGGCCTCTGGATCCTGTCTCGATCCACAGTGTGCCACTTGCCAATGCCTCCTCCTCTTCTTCTTCTAGTTTTCCCAACTGCTGGTTGGGTGGAAGTTTACAGAGCCAGTTCCTTTTCCGTTCAATCATTGATACTCATTTGTTTCCTAATGTTGGTTGTCATTTGCAAGAGCACTCGTCCCATTACTTCCCTGGGTTCCTGCTTTCTCATCACCTTTCTTTCCTGCACCTTCCTGCCCCCTGAGCTGTGTTTGAGGGGAAAACACTGTCCTTTTGGCTTTGTCTAGTTGACTCTGCTAAGGCATCCTTTCTTCCTTGCTGTTAATATTATTCACCTTAGAGGCCTCTCTCCCGTGGGGCTCAACAAACATTGATCCCTGGAGATGGGTGAAGAGTGCTGATTGTTCCAGGCATGAAGAGTGTCAGTCAAAGCGCCACAGTCTCAAAGGTTCTGCCAGTCTCTATTAGACCAGAGTCTGGTCTTTTATTTGATTTTGAATTTTGTTCTACTTTTTTTCCTTTCTTTTCTCCCTCTCTGCCCAGGACCTTACAATGGGACTCTCATCAGAGTGGCCAGTAGTGGTAGCATCTTTAACAAGAAAGCTTCTATCTAGTAGATTCCAGGGACAGCTGTCTTGGCCTTCCCATGAGTCTGTTCTCTACTGCACAGATCTGTTCTGCTGTTTTCAGCACCCCTAACACTCTTTTCCCCTGACCAAAAACTGCTACCCCACTCTGTTCCTCTGCGATTCTCAGGCCTAACCCCATCCTCGGTTCAAGGTGGGGTCCATGACCAACCTGCCGAGATCAGTGGCAAGTGTGAGACTTTCATCAGATATCTTGGAGAAGATCTTATGTTTTCCAAGTGGGGTGTTTCTCTGGAAAGAAACAACTGAGGGTCTCAAGTCTTGTGGCTGAGAATAGACCAGCTCCTTGTGATGGAAGAGAGTCCTGACCATATGTTTGAGCACCTGGATCCAGCTCTCCCTGGATATTCAAGGTCTATTCTAGACCATTTAGTTATGGGAGCTAGTATGCTTCTTCCTAACTTTAGAGTTTGGGCTTAAACCCCAAGGTGCTCCATGTATGCTATACCACGTCCCTCATTCAATCGGCACTGCCCCTCCAGGAGGCAAGATCCACTGCTGTCCACACAGATGGTGCCCCGTCCGCAACCCCCAGGCTTGTCCTTCCCGCCTTTGTCCTATGAAACACTCATCCCGCCTTTGACATAACACTAAGGCGTGTGTTCACTCTTTGCCTTCCTCTGCAGGATTAAGCACCGATGGTCCATGGGGGTGCCAGCCTCCCTTGCTCCAACTCCCTCCCTTCCCATCTCCCTTAGCACTGTTTCCCAAGGCCAGCCTCCCCCCCTGCCCCCCACCTTGGTTACTCTCACATTCTTGTCTCAGCCCCGTGCTATGGAGAACCCAAACCGAGACAGTACAGCGAAGCAAATGGAAATGCAGAGAGTTGAGTGCCTCATTCAAGCAAGGAGCGGGTCTGTCCTCCTCATGAAACTTCTATATTTAGTCTGTCCTGCTCAGGCAATTTCTATATTCTTTCTTGTTCATGGAATTTCGCTCTGTGTCTCTCTTGGAGGAATTTTTAGAATTCGTCTCTCGCTGCATGGGAATTCTACGAAACCCTGCTGCTCCTTCACGCCCGTCTTGCTCTGTGTTCTTTCATTACTTCCTCGCTTGAGGATCCATGGGAAAAAATTCCTGAAAGAATTGTCCTAAGAGCCAGGCTTGGGGCGACTTTACTTTTACCTCTGGATCAAACAAAGGCCTCGGTCCTCCCCTGTTCCTTCCCTGCTTGATGTGCCCCAGGGTGAGTAGCAGAGATCCCTGTGAAACGGTGTTTTTCCTGACAAATTTTAATTTTGCCTTGCTTTCTATTCCTGTCCTGTTTTCTCATCTGTTATCTGTGTCGGCTGACTCTTTTCACAAGTCATTAAGGGGAAGCTTTTGCTTGAGTCTGTTGCTGTGGCTATGAGCTGCCTTCCAGTGGCTCCCGGCTCATGGGACCCCTCTTTGCACAAGGAAAACTATGCTGCCTCGTCTTGTGTCAGTCCCATGTACATAGGTTAACTTACATTTTATACATTCCAAGGCATTTACCAGGAGACAGACAAGACTTTTTACTCCTGTAAAGAGTTATAGTCTCTGAACCCCAGAGTGGCAGTTTTATCCTGTCCTGCAGGTCTCTCAGTCAGAATTGACTCAACACCATTGAGTTTGAATTTGATTTTCAAGCGCAGTCTTGGGAACATGAATGCTATGTTTTCAGTATAGTTTGCTTCCACTATGAAACAACTAGAAAGCCAGATTGTTTGGATTCAAAACTCTGCTCCATCCAAGGACTCGCTGTTCAGCCCTGGCTGGTGGCAGTGGTAGAATTCTGGCATTTCCCATGGGAGACCTCATTTGAGTCTCAGCCAATGCACACCGCCTTCCCCCCCCCCCCCCCCACCCCGCTCTATTGCAGCTCCCACTTTTTGGTCAGAGGAGTCTGGCATGTCACTAAGATGCTGCACATGTTTCTTTGGAGTTCCCACACTAGATGGACCATTAAGAAGAAACACCTAGTTTCCCATTTTTGCCAATCATTGAAGGAAAACACTGTATGTCTCAGGACCCTGTAATGCCACGACTGGCATTGGATCCACAAGACTTTGCACCCACCGGCTGGTGTCGGTCCTGCATTCTGCATTGTTGCATGTGGCTAAGTGAGTCTGAAGAGGGACTTATGAGTTAGCATTGGATTGATGGACTTGAGCTGCACTGGGCTGGGGTATTTGCTTGATATATGATTGTGTTTTATATAAAGCTTTCTTTTATCCAGATATGAGTGTCACTAGATTTGTTTCTCTCATCAGCCTGGCCTAACACAGGTGTTAACCCTAAGGTCAGCGGTTAGAGTCCCATTGTTCCCTGGGAGAAAGTGAAGGTTTTCTGTCAAGGTCAAAATTTACACCTCAGGAAGCCCTGGGGAGCAGTTCTGTTCTACAAGGCTGATATAAGTCCATGTTAACTAGGGAGCCTTGCATGGTTGTTTGTTTGTTTATTTATTTATAATTCCCAGAGTCATCATAGGAAGTATACAAGTTAAACAATATATACAAAGTTTCCAAGAGAGTAACAAGTCCTATGTGCTAGCTTTTATTACAGATCATTAAACCAGACAGCTACAGAGGTAATTCAACCCCTAGATCCCCTATCAAGGGTTTCCACGACTGGACATCAAGACGTTCACATGTTCCTGGGAAGAACGAATGTCGCAGAGCAGGGTGCCTGGTCTGCAAGAAGCAAGGCCAGGCTGAGGCCTGGGGCCCAGCAGTCAGCCACAAACAGGGACCAGTCTTCTCTGCAGTTTCCACAGAGGAAAGCAGGAAGACACACTGCACTCTTTGGAGGCGCCGAATGTTCTAGGGGAAGAGGTCTGTCCAGGGTGGTCTAGCCCACATCCCCGGTGTGGCCCCTGGCCTGGTCCCAGGAGCTGGCTTTAGGGCGTGGTCCTAGAGCGCCCCAGCCTCACAGTGGTGCCCCGTCTACTGCAGTCAACAGCACTTGTGTACAACATGAGGCCGCAGAGAGGGAGGGAGGGAGAGAGAGAGAGAGAGAGAGAGAGAGACCCCCAACACCATTGCAGCTGGGGAGGCAGAGTCGTGGGACAAGATTCAAGTCATGTAGTGTGACAAGCCACCAGAGAAGCACCCCCCCGAAAAAAACCCAACCCAAAACAATAACAAACCAACTCTATTGGGGGCTCCGATGCCCACCATGGGGGCTGATGTGAGAAGGCGTGCAGTGGCGGCAACTTTGTTGGGGTGCTCTGTGGATTGCTTTTAGGTGGATTGAGAGGGAGGGTGGGCCTCTCTAGGGTTTTTTGCATTCGTGGTCGTTTGAATTCATTCTCCCGCACCCAGGCCACAAACCCAAATCAGCTTTGTGCAGGGTGGCCCAGGCAGAGCCCCCTTCCCGTGGCCACGGAAGCCCTGGACAGGCAGAAGAAGGTGGTTGCACTGTGGATCAGAGATGCTTGTTTTCGCGCGGTTGTGTTCTCCCTCCGCCGCCCCTGCTGCTCGGGAAGCTTCACTGTTCCCCGTTTATTGTGAATGGACGTTCTAGCTGCTGTCAGTGGATGTTGAGTCAGAGCGCCCCCCCCCCCCACTGTGAGTCTCAGAGGCTGTGACTTTCCGGGAGTAGAAAGCCGAGTCGCTTTTCCACATAGCAGCTGGTGGTTTCGAACTGCAGTCCCAGGTGCCTCGTATAACCAGGACACCCCCAGGG
>PVJH01001850.1:159500-171872 GCA_004026705.1 Nesogale talazaci | reverse complement strand
CTTGCGAATTAAAGAGAAAAATTATACTCAGGAAGGAATTTTTTAAAAATTGGTTATGATCTGTAGGGATGTAAATCACCAGGCCTTTCTTTCAGGTGGATTTGTACCGCCAACCTTTAGCGTATAGCGGATCACAAACTGCTTATATACTGCAAGGGACTCATGTCACAGCCCCCTTTCTAACTTCGGTGTTGCCGGCAGAGAAATTTCTCCCTCTCCTCCACTAGATCCGAACCCCCATGTTCCCAGGCAACCACAGGAAGTCTGAGAATGAAGTTGCAACACAGCAGAAGGTAAACCTGGGAGCGAAGGAAATGGAGTGGCTTTGTTCCCTGGATCAAGTCAATCCTGAAGGCAACTGAGAAATGACCTTTGCACTCCTGCTCCTCAATGGCATTTGGCGCTTTCTGTCACCGGACACACCCCAGCATCCTGACGCGAGAGCAGCATCCAGACATCCAGCTCCAAAAAGAAGCGTGTCGGCTACAAGCGTCCCACACAGAACCCTTCCCACCACGCCCACTCAGCCCGTGGCCAAAGATGGACATCCGCTCCGCACTCAGCGGCTCATTGAAAGGTTGGCGATTGAAAGACCTGCTTCTGTGAGGGCCCCGTCTGCTCAGCCATGGTGGGTGGTGACAAGTCGCCTGGCGACAGCAGGCTGTAGTGGAAAGGGCCACCGCAGCGCTCGGCTCTCCTCGTCGCCATCCTGGTGAGAGAGTGGTGGTGGCCGCTCCGCCCTGGACTCCTCCTCGTGGTACACACATTCATCATGCTGAAAGGCCGAGGGAATGAGGGCGAGGCCCAGTGAGGTCGCTGAAACGTCCACTGGGGGCATGACCTGGGGCACTCAGACCTGTTTGCGCCCGGAGGCGTCCCTGATAGTGACGTGAAGCCGCCCGGTGGTGCTCTGGCCAAGCTCCTCAGTCCCATCTTCCACCCCGGATCTGACAGCTGAGTTCTAAACAGTTAAATATGAAACTGTCAACAAGGCCTTGTCTTAATAACCAAACTTGAGGCCTTTTATCCGGGAAGATTTATGAAGTAATTTTAAAGAGATCCAAGCAAACATCTGTCAATAAATTGAATGCTGGCTACAGGATTTACAAGCAAGACAAGCATTTCTCATTAAGTGCACATTAACACGGTGGGGATCATAAATAGAGGGAGGCCAGCATGCACAGCCTCTCAAGCTGTCATTAAAACACTATCTAAGAACTAATGAGGAAGTGAGGGAAGGGCAGTCACGAGGCTGGGCGCTCACAGCCTGGCCAATCTGAACAAGCCTGCAGATGCTGGTGACTCCAGGGTGGCGGGCTGCTGGCCCGGGCTGCTTCCTGGCAGCTCATTCTGCCACCTGCCTGGGACCTGGGGGTTTCCTCAGATACCCACCACTATTGCCCCAAGGGCTGATGCCCCTCAGAACTCCACGGCCAGTGTAGGAGCTGCTTCATCTGCACGTTCGCCCAGATCACTGACTTCCTGTAAGACGCTGTACTAACGATGCTTCTGCAGGGATCAGGGGAACTTTCTTGAAACTTCTCTGGCTGAGACGGGCCTGAGATGCTCAGTAAGATGTGGCCTCATCATTAGAGAGTTAACCCTTTGAGGCCGAGCCAATCCCAACTCAGCGATCCTGCAGGACAGACTAGCTGCCTGGAGGGTGTCCTGGGGGTGACATCTTTTGGGGAGAGGGGCAGATGGCTGGTCTGTTCCTCCACTGCAGAGTGATGGTGGGTTTGAACAGCCCATGTTTTGGTTCGCTGCTGAGCGCTTAACCATTATAATATAACACTATAGTGATATCTGGTATGACACCACATGGCTCCTGATTATTCTATACGATATACTATATGTTATAATCATTCTATTATAGATACTAGAATGATAGATTATGTACGAAAAAATGACTATCATATGTTGACATTTTATTGTCATATGACATATGCTTATCCTTTTGTGTTGTGTACTGCTTTCTGCCTCGTGCCTCTCTTTGCTCCTTTCAGGACAGCAGAGCTGCTTTGTTCAACCCACTGGCCTGGGAGCCTAGAGCAGTACCTGGCATAAAGCCGGCACGCTATTTACTGAATGGACGGGTGAACGCGTGACTTGAACTCACTGGCCTGGAGTCAACATCAATGACAGTAAAGGTAGAGGTCAGAGCAGAACCACCTCTGTGAATTCCTGAGACTTTAATTCCTTCCAGAAATAAAAGCCCCCCTTTTCGCCTCAGAGCGAATTGTGGTTTTGAACTGCTACCTTGAAGTCAGTAGCCCAGTGTGTGATCACTATGCCACCAGGGCTCCTGGGCAGATGACTAGAAGCCCTGAAATCTAGCTAAGTCACACACAAAAGGGGAAATTCAGACTTGGGTACAAATGAAGTGGATTTCGGTAGAGTTTTTTTTTTTTAAGCATATAGGGCCCCTAGAATCATTCAGTAAGAGTGAAGTTCTCAAAGACAGTAAACATGGAACCTGAATGCTACAAAAAAAATTTAAATTACATAGAAGAAGGCAAATGAGACTAGGTTTTACCTTTGAACTTTATTGCCATTAGGCATGTAAACATAATGATAACGGTGGCAGGTCTGTGTGTGTCAACCTGGCACACGTAAGAAGAAATGGGTGGAGTTTAACTGGTCCATCGGGTAGCAGCTTAATGATCTCATTTGGAGGTGCCACAGAGATAAATGGCACCTCTGGAGGTGGGTCACTCTTTCTGTCCTCACCTTTCTGTTGGTGCCATGTGGAGACCCGCATGAGCCCTGGGGAAGAGTCCACTGCCATTGGATCCACAAGACTCTGTGCCTACCGGCCTGTGATCTCCCTGCATTCTGCATCATTACATATGGCTGCATGAGTCTGAAGACGAATTTATGGACTAGTATCAGACTTAGGGACTTGATTGGACTGGGCTAGAATGTTTGCTTGATATAAAATTACCTCTTGATGGAAAGCTCTCTCTTATCCCAGGATTTGTTTCTCTAGTTGACTGGGCCAGACACAATGACAATTATAAATGACAATAACAGACCTAGGGACGGTTTGCTTTCTGCTAGCAACTCGGAAGACAACATAGTTTGATCACTCAGAGACTGTGTGGATCCTTGGAAGGCAAAATGCCACCAGGTGTCCTGGAAATGGACCGGTTAATGCTGGATGGACGGTGAGCAATTAGGACATGAAAGAAAACAGTCCATGCTGGTTACCACTGAGTGCCATTGCTGGATAAGCAGAAGGAGAGCAATTTGCCAAAGATTGACCCTTGCCTGACAGGGACATCCATGTAACTGGTCAACCTAGATTTCTCACCCACCTTGTAGAGCCTCTGCCTGCAAAGACGACTCAAGAGAGCTTTCTGGCGCATTGAATGGAATGTTTGCATGCCAGGTCTCCAAGGAATTCCAAGTATGATACAGTGGCCAAGCCCCGTGTGTTCCCCATAGCTGTTTCTCCAGAGACTGCTGGAAAGATCTAGATTCTAGAGCCTCAGGAACCCTCAGGGGCAGGCGGCCCCTGTCCTGTAGGGTGGCAGTGAATCCAAGTAGACTCCACAGCCATGGAAAAGGGTTGGTGGGTTGGTTTGTTTAGGAGTTTTGACTTTCCTCTGTTCCCAATATTTCCCAAACACCAGACATTTGCATACCAAAGGTAGTTCTTCTCCACTAGCACTAGCTGCTGACAGATCTACGGATTGACTCCTGCCCCCCCCCCACCCCCGCGCGCCCCCCCCCCCAAAGAAGCCCACTCTCAAAATAAACTTGGTTCAATTTACTTATTTGTAACTTTCCTCTGTCTACACCCACTGTGCTAGTCCAGGCGGACTAGAGAAACAAATTCTTGGACACGCATATTTGTGTGTGAGAAAGAGCTTTATAGACAAGCGTAGATTATGTAACTCCCACCCCCACCAGGCGGCGGAGTGGATTCCGACCCGCAGACATCACCTTTTGGGAGGGTAAAGCTGGCCCCCAATACGCTGTCTGTACCCACCTTTCTCTCGTGGCGCTGCTGGCTGAGTTGGGGGGTCTCCAACCAGTCAGTTATCAGGGAAGTGCTTCACCGCTGCACCACCAGGGCAGCTGGAGAAGAAGGACTGAAAAGTCAACCCCATGCATGGAAATCCAGGTGACATGGCCAAAGTGAACCCTGAAAGAGGAAGAGGTGGCTGGGCAAATACAATGTCTCCCACCGCGCGCTTGCTCGCGTCCGGTCGCACACCGAGTCTCTGCCACCAGAGCCCTGGCCCTGGGGTCAGCGCAGGATGGACGCGTTCTTCCCGGAGCTGTGCAAGGCAAAGAGGCGCCCGGACGACACCAACGTGAAGAGTGGGTCAGAGGGGCTGGGTGCCAGGGGACCGGGCAGAGGCGAGGTGACTACTGCCCAGAGAGGCGATGAAGGATTGAGCTGCACGGTGCGGGCCGTGGGCAGCGGTGGGGGGGAGCCCCCCCTCACCCCCCGCCATCCTGTGAGAGCCATTTCCGAAGGCGACCAAACAGGATTTAGTGGCCGATTAGAGGAGGGAAAGCGGGGCGTTGGCAGTTGTGACGGGCTCGACGTGGCTCCTTAATGGAGGGGGCAGTTCCTGACAGCCATTTACAAAGTGATTCCATTTATATCAGAGTCACTCACAGGAGCCCGGCTCGCGAGCTCCCTAATGCATAAAACACCGCGGCGTAAACCCCCGAAGCCGGATTCTTGGTGACCGAGCCGGCCAGAGCCTTCTTAGGGAAAACGATTGCCTCCATATACAGTGTTCAGGATGAAAAGATTTCTTTCTTTCTTTTTTACATACAGGAGAGAAAGAAACTCAGTCATCCAGCCCTGTACCCATCTGCCTGCCCAGCTGTGGATGCCGCACCGCTCATGGAGGGAATGTCTCCCCTGGATTTGGCTCACCCGATTCTTGGTGTCTTAGCTGTCAAAGTGCTGTACCGACGACAAAGACTAACAGATAACTCCCGGGATCAAACCAGAATGGCGACGAGAGGCAGGGAATGCATTTGGGATACTTTTAATTTTTCAACGGAGGGAGACTCCACCCACGTCCCCAGGCACACAAACGGTTCTAGAATGGAGGGTGGGGTGGTGGTGGGGGATTAAGGGAAGGGTGAGGCAGGTGCTCAGGGCAAGTAACCCCACCCTCTGGGATCACGATCCTTGTGCAGCGCATCAGACAAACCACATCTCTCGCCTCCGCTGTACCTCTGTACCTAAGCTCCCAGTAGCTCACTGCGTAAGAAAGAAGACAACAAAACCCCTAACAGTCATTTTAATCAGCTAGAGAGGAAAATGGGGGTGGGGGCGGGGGATGGTTGTAATAGCCAAACATTTCCCCCTTCTTTCTTCCTTACTAGATGTTTCCCTCCCCCCGCCACTCCCACCCCCCCACCATGTAGTGGTTTAATGTGATGTCTTTCTTTGGGTAAGGCAATTTGCATCACTTATAGGAATGAAAGGAAACTATAATATCAAATGTACCGAAGCTGCTCAGTAAAAAAAAAGAGGCTCGAAACTTAAAACAAGCTGCTGGAAAGTTCCAGAACTGGAAAAGTACCAGAGGCCTGGGGAGACGATGGCTTCTGAACCCATAAGCTCTATTACCCACCTCACGTGTTCACTTCAGAGGGTCCTGAGTTTCTTTTCCATAAACCAAAGGCCGAGTTCCCACTCCACGGGGCTGTGGAAACCCAACCCCATGGTCTCACAGTTACCATGACCCTGTGGGACAGAGCAGAGTGGTTCCGTGGGCTTCCAAGGGTAAGCCTTTACGGGACAGACAGCACCATGTTTTTCCTGAGGAGCGGCTGATGGGTTTGGACCTCACACTTTGCCACCAGAAATCCCATGGGCATTTCCCTCCCATGGAGTCACTGGTAGGCTCAAGCCACCAGCCTTATGTTTTGCAGGCAAGTGCTTGCTTAACGGTACCACCGACAGGGCTCCTTAATTTTCATTCAAATTGATTTAAACTTGTAGGACCATTAGCCACCCCCCTCCCTGGACTTTCTCTGTAGTATTTATATTTAGTGAACCCAGGCACCAATACAAACTGTTTCGCTAAAACTTCAATGGCAGAAATGGAATCATGAAACAAGCACATTGGACTACAGCCATCCTGAAGGCTTGAGCCTTGAAGATGAATTGACCAATACACGGCGCTCTGTCCATGCCACAGAAAGGGGTGCTGGTTGCTCTCAGGTTGGATGATTGAGTACTTTTGGACAGCCCCTGTCCTGCACACCCTCACGATCATAGCATGTGGGTGTTGGCTGCTCTGCCGCCCACTGTGTCAGCCAATCTCATTCAGGGCCTTCTTCGCTTCTGATGACTCTCTGTGTTACCAAACAGGATGTCCTTCTCATGGGGCTGCTGCCTCCCGAGAGAGAAAGCGTCCCAAGAAAGAGTCCGAGCCTTGCCGCCCTTGCTTCTAAGGAGGATTCTGGCTGGGCACTACTTCTCAGCAATGAGGAGGACCCCTCTCTGTAGTAACATGGTGATAAGAAGGATCACGGGGCAGGGTGCTGTGTGCAAGGTACCAGACACAGAGGTTTCTCACTACAGCCTTCCGCTTATAAGCACTATCAAAAAGATGACAGTGATACAAGGGGAGCCAGAGCCCCGAGTGTAGGGTCTACCAGGGGGATGAGTATGTGGCTAGGAGACAAGTGTATTGGGAACTGCTGTGATCATCAGATGTGTTTACCTGTGTATTAGCAGACTTAGCATCATACCTACAGAGCCACAGTCAACTTGACTGGATGATCATTTTTAAGACAGAATTAAAAACAACTGAACGAAAAGATCTTGGCAGGCTCATCCCATCATCACAGGCACAGACCACAAGAAAGGCTATGGTCAGGAGAACTGTGTGTGTGTATGTGTAACTGTGTGTGTATGGAGGGCGCATATGAGAGAGGAAAGCGTGCACAGTGTGTACGAATTTCTGTACAGGAAAGAAAATATGCGGATGCCTCCCAGGTTGGAGGTTTGCCTCATGGGACAAGGATGGTGTGGCTGCCATGTACTTGATGTCAATTTCATGATTGGGAGTGTAGGGGTGGAGTCTAGCCTGTCATTCTGGATATAGCCAAAGAGGCCTCTGTGTGGGCATGGCTTTCTCCTGAGAATTCTGGGAAGTCTCATGATATTTCCCCATTGGAGAAGAGAGATTTGATTCAGTCTCTTGGAGTCAGTCTTTCATCAAGGAAAGTTGGTGGCTTGCTGATAGATTCTGAGTCCTGGAACATGGAAGAGCCAGAAGAGAAGTCACATGGGCTTGCCCTGCTGGAACCAGACCTTTGGGACTAGAGAAGCCACAGAGAAACCCCTGCCAACGCTTAGATGTTTCTACCACTAGTGGATACTGTTGATGGACACTGAGCCTTGGAAATGAGGAACCATCAGGAGTCCCCTGCCAGCACCAGGTTGCTTCTACTGCACATGCTTCATGAGTTGGAAGGAGACTTTATAGACTGGTGTTGGATATATGCGCTAATGCCAGATTTATGACCTTGGACTGGCCTGGGTTGGGATGTTTTCTCAATGTCCCATTCCTCTAGTGTATAAACATTTCCCTTATATACATATGTGTGTCTATGAGATTGTTTCTCTAGACTACCCGGACTAACACAGATGGAGTCGGCGGACTGGAGTCTGCCCAGGAAGACTGAGCATCGACAGGTGATCAAGATGACCAAGGCAAAAAAAAAGCAGAAGACACAACAGGATCCCATCCCAGAGGTGCAGCATCACGCACCTGCAAAATGACAGTGTGTCTAAAGTCATGCTGTGGTGGGGTGGCACAGAGTCCACTCTGACTCACAGAGACCCTGTTCTGTTGGACAGAATGGAACAGAACTGCCCCTGGGGAATTCCCAGGATGGGAGCAGGCCACCAGGCCTGTCTTGGTGGTGCTACGACGGGGTGAGTTATCCCCCAGCCTTCTGGTTAGCAGCTGAATGCTCAGGCATTACTCTGACCTGGGCCGCTTAGATCACATGGGTGGCAACATCCCATGACCTATTCATTTCAGTTTTCTGTGCACCTTGTGAAGACTCCTGGCCCATCTCACATTTTGTCTGTAGAATGGGAGGGATGTCCCGCGGTACAGGGAAGGGGGAGAGGGTGCATTTCATGAGGGAGACGGAGTGAGGTTACAGCCACCTCTCTCTCTCAGAAGTGCTGGGTTCTCTCCCTTCCCAGACCAGAAGCAGCTAGAGGTATGAGCACCCTGGGGCCATACCCAGGCACTCTTGAGTAAGGTGTGAGGTGCTGCAGGTCACAGGGGCATAGGCACTTCCATCATATCAGAAAGAACTGGGGGTGGTGGTGGTGGTGGTGGTGGTGGTGGTGGTGGAAATCTATTTTCTTTTTAATGTAAAAAATTTCTGTATAGCACCTCAACTGGCTATACCAACACCAACTAACAACACCAACACTAACACCAACTGGCTGACACTCCTTGTATCCGTGCCCCAAGTCTTCCTTGTGCATAATTTGAAGGACAGCATCCTAATTAATATGCTCTATTCCTTGGACCCCAAAGAAGGAGGATGGGGGGGGGGGCACTGACCAGGCCATGGTGTGCTGAGCTCTGTGCAGTAAGTCTTTTCAGGTCTTCTTGCACAGTGGTCTAGCCTGGCCAGCAGGGGGTGGGGGTCACTGGCTTCCTTTTGCAGACGAGAAGCCAGGGGGTCATTGGGAAGGGAACTGAGCCCTTCTCTGGAAAGAATGCCTGTATTTTTTCAAAGTGCCTGCTTGGGTTCCTTTAGATAACATCAAGGACTCATCGGCGAAGCATGTAGCCTAATTTTAAAATTCATTTTTTTAAGGGGGGGAAAATCTATCCAAGAATGCAAGAGCAACATTCTTGAAAAGGATTCTTCAAGGGCAGATTGTTCAAATTTATGTGTTTAATGAGTCAAAGGGTTAGGCGGAGCAGACCTTTCAGTCCTGAACACTCCCCATGGTCAATGTCAGGAATGCTGATAAGGAGAAACCAAGAACACAGAGTATCAGTGGCTCGTGATACCAAGGAGATGACCCGGACAGGGCCCTTTCCCCAACATTGTGTCTGGCAGGGTGAAGAGATTTTATTAGAGTGGCTAGAAGTGAGCTTGTTTTTCACTGAGTTTCACTGGGACCTTGGATAAAGGCAACTCTCCTGTAAGTTGAAAAAAGGGAACAAAACAAGATACACCAAAGACAAACCCAACCCAACCCTCGTTGCCCTGAATCGACTCGATGCGTGTCAAGGTAGAACAGTGCTTCCTCAAGTTCTTCGGGGGTTATGATCTTGGAGATCAGCAGGTCTTTCTTCTGAGGCATCTCTGGATGCATTGCACAGCCAACCTCTGGTGAGTCGCCAAAGGCTTCTAGGTTTGCAGCCCACAGGGAATGTTGCACAGCTACGAACTGGTCAACATAGACATTGTCAGTATGTTGCCCAGCAAAGTCCCGGCTGTCTGTAACCCCTGGCTCTTGGTGTGCCTGATATTCTGGGATCCATGTCTGAGTTGCTGTATGGTTTGGGGCATGCCTATACTCCAGCAGCAGGGTTTGGCAGGGCTGAACCTGGCAGTGAAGGGCCAGGAGGAGTGGACAACAAGCTAGGGAGTTTCTGGAGCGTCTTCAGGCTGGGTACACTGTCCCTGTGGATGACCTGGGGAGAGGCAAGCTCTGGGGAAGGTGAGAGTCAGCCAAGTCCAGGAAGCAGCAGAGCCGAGCCTCTGACTCAGGGGACCCAGCAGATGAACTGGAGAGGGTCAGGCCAGAGCTGACAGTGAACCAGGCCCCTCTGCTCCCTGACCCCCTGGAAGGAGGCAAGGGTTGCAGATGCTAACAGCTCAAAGGCTGTACCCCTGTCGAGGAATTCTGGGGCCTAACTCTCCGAGGGGCTCTTAGGGCAGGAATAGGGCCAGGAGAGCAGTAGAATGGATGGTGTCACAGCCACGATGCTGCTTTTGTGCCACAATCAAGTGATGTGAGAGGTTGGGAGAGAAAGGCAGGGAGGAGAAAGAAGAATAGTGATGGTGAGACACAATGAGAAGTAGACATGATTGGCAGAGAGGGAATCAGGAAGGACGGCAGGGAGGAGGCAGGGCAGGGAGGGAAAGAGGGAGTGGGGCGTCAAAACAAGAATTAGGCTGAATTTCATAGTTTAACCTGGGATGAACATTTCGCTCAATAATTTATGTCAGGACAAGCCAAGTAAGTATGGATTCCGCCTGGAAGTAATTTATTCTTTAATGAAATTATTACTAACACTCCTATTGTTATTATTACCTTATTCACATTGGGCTTGACAGAGTCCCTTGGGCAGAGCCAATCATTAAGTCCTCTACAAGGAGTAAAAAGATTGTAGCCGTTTAAACCCAACCAGAGGTGCCTCAGAAGAAAGGCCTGGTAATCTGTTTCCCCAAAGTCACAGCCTACAGAGCAGAGTTCAATCATGCACATGGAGCAGTGGCACAGGGCATGACACGGCATGAAGTGTTGACAGCCGGTCACAGTTGGCTTGTGTGGATGGACGGCGAAGTGCTGGGGACAGGTCAGTGAGGCCCTGGGCTGTTCTCAGATGAGAGTTAAGAGGAGAATTCCTTTCCTTGAAGGCAGTAGGCTCTGGCTAGGGGATGAAGAATGAGGAGAAACCATGTGGTTTAGGGAGGTATATATCTTTCAGGGACACAGAAATCTACCCTTGAGTTCAGACCTCAACTAGCACCCTTCTCAATAGATAAAGCAACCCCCCTCCTGCCCCTTCTCCGCCCCCTGGGACACCACCAGCAAGACAAGGCATTCAAGCAGAGGAAATGGCAGCTAGGGCACAGTCAGGAGCAAGGGAACAAGTCCTGCCTAGTCCACCTCCTCATTGACTTCTCCCCAAAGGCAGGAGGACTTGACATGTGTGCAGGCCTATTCCTTATCTGAGTCCTGTCTCTCCTCACCTCCAAGCCCTTTGCTCTCTGTCTCTTCATCTCTCCAACTCCCTGTCTTTCCATCTCTCTCTATCTCTCTCCCTCCATCTTTCCCTCTCTATCCCCCCCCTCTCTCGGACATCAGCCCTCCTTTTCCAGCCCTCTCTGTGCCTCTCCAGCATCCTCAACCCAGCTTGTTCCTTCTCTTGCTCTCTCCTCTCCGCCTTCTCTCCACAAAGCTCTGCTCCCAGAAGCAGAGGGGGTCGCCTGCGAGGGACTCCCCCCTCCCCACTCTTTATCATCAGGGTCACTCAAGTGCAAATGGATGAAGGCTAACAGATGAAAACACAACTCCAATTAGAGTCCTTGGATGTCACAACACACGAATGTCAACATATGTTTCAGCAGCTGCAGATTACAAGGGAGAGCAAAGGCAGGTGTCTTTCCCCCCCCTTTCTTCCTTCCCTTTTCCTTTTCTCCAACCTAGGCGTCCCCCCGCCCCCCACCCCTCCACCCCAACTGCAAAGCAGAAGCCTAAAGAAATTTCCTAAAAAGTCCCCGCAGCAGGAAGCGGGCGCGAGCACAGGGCATGCGGAAGCACATTCATGCCAGCGGTGTGATGCGTCCTGTCCTGCCTGCCCCCGACGCCACAGCCTCCTAGTCTTCTCTGATGAGGGCTTGGGCTTGTGGGAGGCTTATCAGAGGGCCCGTCTGTACCTCTTTTAACTTATTTTTGCCACGTAGGTATTTTTGCAAACAGGAATTAGAGAATCGCCTCTGGCTAAATTCAGGGGGGTTGGGGAGGGGGGGGGGACAAGTCCCTGCGGAGCAAACCCGTGGAGGAGGAAATCACTGAAGAAGAAAATAAAGATGACAAGGCTGTTGCTTCTTAATAAACCTGATCACATTTCCAGCATGCATTATTTATTACTTCTCTTTCGCTGATTTATTGTCCTAAAACACATAATCTAATATGGAAAGCAGCACGCACATGCCTGCACAAAAGTCTCTGCCACTTGCTCCTGGGTGATAGACCCCAGAAGAGAGAGGGACCCCAAACCGGTCAGGAAACCACCATGTTGAAGACCCCACCTAGGTTAGCTCTTCCTCTGGTAATGCCCTTTCTCCCTAGCCCAACTCCTTATATGTCATCCACTTTCCAAGATGCATAAATAGAATCGAGTCATTATCATCAGAAGTGATCATGTTCATCACTGTCTTTGTGTTAGCATGTACTGTCTGTGGCAGTCATGCTCTGTGTTCCAGCACTCACCCGGCCGTGGTGTGTTGTACGGTGGTGGTGGTGGTGGTGATGGTGGAGGTGGTGGAGGTGGAGGTCAAGGTGGAGGTGGTGATGGTGGTGGTGGTGATGGAGGTAGTAGAGGTGGTGGAAGTGGAAGCGGTGGTGGTGGAGGTATAGGAGGTGGAGGAGGAGGTGGTGGGGTGGTGGTG
>PVJH01001850.1:32500-159400 GCA_004026705.1 Nesogale talazaci | reverse complement strand
GTTGTGATGATACTAGGAGCTATGCTCCTGGTATTTCAAAGACCTGCAGTGAAAGCCAGGTAAGGTGGTCAGGTGACACCAGATTCAGCAGATGAGGAATAAAGGCTTGAGAATCTATTTCCAGATGTTGTTTTTAGGAGCTGAAAGTTGGTTCCCATGGATAGCCACCCCTTGGACAACAGAACAAAGCTCTGACCAGCTGTGCATCGTCCTCACAATTGCTTTTTCTGCTCCAGCCCATTGCCGGTCCGTCACATTGAGGGCCTTCCTCCTTCTCGATGTCCCTCTCTTTTACCAAACATGACATTCTTCTCCAGGGACTGATCTCTCCTAATACCATGTCCAAATTAGGTCAGGTGATGTCTCTCTCACCAGCCTTGCCTCTCAGGAGCACCTGGCCTTACCCCTTCAGTGATCCATAGAGTTAGCCCATGAAAATCCATCAGACCACAATAGACTATTGTCCAATGTATCACTGGAGGATACAATTCTGAGTTTGGAAAGCACTGTAAATGCACAGTGACTATCACTGGGGGTTGAGCAACCCAGTCATTGTGCAGAGGCATGGGGCTGGGCAGCATTAGGCACACTGTACGTGGCATGACCCTAAATTGGAGTTACCTGGACAGCCACCAAAGCCACCACACATTAGTAATCACTCTTTATTATTTATTTATTTGTGGCATCACTGCTCTGGTGGGAGTAAGAAGCCCAGGCTTGCTCCTAGAGAGCTGCTGCTGGATTTGAACGGTCATCTCTGTGGGCCGTAGTCCCGCACGCAACCCTTACGCCACCTGGGCTCAGCCATTAATCACCCTTTATTAATGACCCTGACCGAAAGACAAATGTATGTCCCGCTCATTTGGGGACCAAAGAAACCCATTTACATTATAGGACTGGCACAGAATATTGAAAGCTGTCTCAAGAACAAACATATCTGTCTTGGAAGAAGCACAGCGGGTATGCTCCTTAGAGGCAAGGAGGGAGAGACCATTGAGTGAGCGTCTTCTTCTTGTTCAATGCCCCTCCACTATCCCAAGAATGGGGACGGGTTTCTCCTGATCAGGGCACAGGACGGGGCGGTGTTGTGTCCTGTCTACGTAGGATTACCACGAGTCGTAGCTGGCCGGCTGGCACGTAACAACAGTGCTATTTGGGGGAGTGGAGCCGCGGAGAGTTGCAGCCGTTTGTCTGCAGTCACTGAGAGGGTGGTCCCGAAGTTAGAACTCAGGTGTCTGGCAGCAGAGGGCATGCTTCCTCTGCTAACTGACATGCTTCGTGACTAACTGACATGACCACTGTCCAGTGTGGCTTATCCACTCACGGATAAGCTGGAGTTGGAGTCAGGGAGTCCTGGACTAAGCAGGCTGCCTTTTCCACTGAAAATTTGCTTTCCAATCAGCCAGCCTTGTGACTCTGGCTCTCGTTCCTCGTATAACTTGTTTTTCACCTTTCTTAAAACAGCTTCAGTAGAATATAGTTCACTTATACTAATCGTGATTCCTTCTGGAGGGTGACAGGGGTTCCAGGGCCAAGCATCCTGTGTTAAGAAACTGACCATCATTATGATGGAATAAACACAGGAAGCTACTGTCAATCCTACACAATAAAGGCCCCCTCTTCTGGAGGGGCCACAGCTCCCAGTGGCCTAAAGACAGCAAAGCAACACGGAACGACCCATCTCTGGCTATCGCCATTGAGTCAGTTTCAACGCATAGCTACCCTCTGCACAGCGTAGAACTGCACCACGCACAGACTTTCCCAGACTGTCATCTTAGGGATGGACACTGCCGCCTCTTTCTCTGTGGGCAGCTGTGGAAGCTGGACCCCTGGCCTTTAAGTGACCAGTCACGTGCTAACTACTGAGCCCCTTGCCTAGTTTTAAGGACACCTTTTGTTGGCTTCCATTCCTAGCTAGAAATGAGCATAAAATCAGCCCTGAGCTCTACTGAAGTTCTTGGCATATTGAGGAGGATCAAGTGAGTCAGAGAAGAGGTCTGTGCTGTAGACCAAAGGTCAAGCTGAAGGCGACCAGGGCCCTGGGCTGGCCAGGGAGATGGCGTATCCAGGAGAGAGTCCAGGCTCACCAATGCCAAAGGTCATGCTGAAGTTACCTGGCAACACTGATGATGGGACTTGGGCCTCATCTGCTGACTTTTGTTCATTGTGTGTGTGTGTGTGTGTGTGTGTGTGTGTTCCTGGTGGTCATGGTAAATCATCATTTATGTAGAAAATCAGGAAGGGATGGGAAATCATTTCAGAAACACCGAGGGAAATAGGATCCTAACAATAGAGTCATAAGATGATATAAAAATATACTATTTTGACATTTGTCTATAATTGTATGATCTGTAGCTACAATGCATCCATTCCTCATGAATCAACAGAGTTAAATTCCAAAGACCAGATTATTATGTGAAAATCGGAAATATGCAAAAACAGAAGATGTGCAGGTTAGATCACACATCATTGCACAGAGATCAGATTTTACCATTACAAAAAGGCTCAGCCCTGAAGAATTATGACCCAGCCATGTGGACACACATGCTTAACTACCACAGCCAGCAGAACTCCCATCTCGCAGATTGGTGCTCCTGACTGCCAGACGTATGCCATGAATGTCCAAATACTCAGGTAGCAGGTGTCTTACATCGTTGTCAATGTGAAATGTCAGAAAACGAGATAGTCAACAAATGAGGAGTCAGGGGGATAGCCATCAGTGGATGGAGTTATGAAAGAATCATAAAGGACATCTTATTTTATAATTGAACTTTGTCTCCCTGAATTTAATACATTGGGAACCTTTTGTTTTATGAGCATGGATCTGTGAGTGCATGTGTGGTTACTGTTGAGAAGACACGCAGCAAGCACAAGCACAATTCAGTGACATGGATGACATTCCTTGAGTTGTGCAGCCATCCTCTCCACCCCAACCCCCGCCCGCCATCTTCACAGACATAAACTCACTGCCCCCTTAAGATTTCAATCTACTCTTCCAACTTGTTCTTGACAACCCAACTCCATATAATTTTTAAAAGAACATAGCCAGAGTTGATTCCGTTGTAGTTGGTTTGGGGGTAATGCTCAAGGCAGACACTTTTGCTAGTCAAGAAGCCCCAGTGGCATCGTGGTTTGCTTGAGAGTTGGGCGGCTAACAAGTTCAGGAGTCTGAGACCACCAGCTTCTCTGTGGGGAAAAGGAGGAGGCAGTCTGCTTCTGGAAAGATGTCCAGCCTCTGAAACCCACAGGGGCGGTTCACTTCCTGTCAATTGAGTCAGTCTGAGGCAGAATTGACTTGATGGTGGTGAGTCTGTTTGGTTCTCTGAAGATCTTTTGGTTTAAGGTCTTGAGTCCACCAGCCCCCACAGCTCCACAAACTCTGGCCTCCATGAGTCTTTGATGAGCAGGGGGCTTTCATGGTGGGGGCATTATGCAGTTTTACTATTTTAAACTTTTTTATGAGACACATTTTTACATATATCTTTGTGTGGCAAGCCTCTGCTTAGTTCCTCGCAATGGAATTATTGAGTCATAGATCATGTTCACTTCAGAGGCATTTGATAATGTTACCAAGATGTTCTCCAGAGGGTGTGACTCATTTGGACCATTTCCGCAGCATATGAAAATGCTCATGCTTAGTTCTCTCAAACGCCCCGATACTGGATATTAGCATGAAAATTCACGAGCAACTTGACAGCCAAAGTCACGGCAATAATAATATGAATGCTAGCGATACTTTGTTGTGCAAGTTGCATTTCTTTGTTAGTACGTGAAGATAGATGTGGCTCTCCATTTCCCTTTAGAGATGTTAATGAAGATCTGTGTGTCTATATACTCCCTTTTATATCATTGTGTCATCATCGGTGGTGCAGTCAAGGTGTCTTCCTTGGAGAGGAACCCCATGAAACAATGGAGATGTGCATCCTTGACTGGAGATTTTGGGAATGCAGGTGACCTGGTCTTTTTCCTGTAGGACCACAGGGTGGGCTCTCCCCACCAACCTGTCAGGAGTCAAGCACTTAACCCACTGTGCCACCAAAGCTCCTTTTTATACAGCTCTATGTATAAACATATAGACACGCCAACTTCTTCAAGCGATCTATTGTCTTAAAAGTTAAGAAACAAAGAACTACTAACAACTACAGATGCTATTGGTCCTGGTAGACAGAGCAAGCACTACGCAAGGAAAGAAACAGAAGCAACAATATGGAACTCGATGCACGTGAGTAGCAGTGGAGTGAGGGTTGGGTAGCCAGCTGACACAAACATTCTACTATTTTCTAAGCATTGAGGCTTCTCCCAGTTTATTGAGAAGGACGTTTGCCCAAAGTGGGTTGAGCTAATTTCTTCCGTGGAAGAACTTCCAAGCAAAGGCCATCTGCCCCTTCCACTTTTGGATTTATAAAGATGACCACCTTCTTTGACTCCCCTGGGGAAGATGTTCATGCCTATAAGGGTCATTTATGGATCAGACTGATTCAAGATGAAACCCGTGAGTCAGCAACAAATTATATCAATATTGTGACTCGATTCACCTTAATCTTTGAATGAGTCAAATGATGCATTAAGCCATACCTCCGTTTCATGGTTCAGCCTTGAGACCACTATGGTCAAGTCACGTTGATTTTTTGAGCTCCCATTTCTTCACTGTCATCTGTGAAGTGGTCATAAATACTGCACCTCAGTTACGGGGTTGATGGGAAATTATGGAAAGCCAAGAACGAGGCAGTCTTGGAAGGAGTTTGGAAGAAGTACATCCAGAATGCTCTTGAGCAGTAAGGAGGGTGAGACACCATCTCACATACTGTACTTTGGGCACATTATCAGGAGAAACCAGTCCTTAGAAAAAGGACCTCATGCTTGGTAAAACAGATGGTATATAAAGACGGTTTATACAAGATGGATTGACATGGTGGCTGTGGCAGTGGGCTCCACCCTCCTGAGATGAGAAGATTCCCTCATCTTGGGGTCTTTCTGTATCATGACTTCTTAGCGTGTCTACTGCTTTCTTTCTAACACTTAGCAACATCCTGGAGGAAGCATTTACTTACTCTCTGAATCCTTCACTTGAAGGTAAGTCAGGTGGAAGTTAGATCCGTCTCTGCCTCCTTGAGTACATGTTTGTCCCCAAGTACAGGGCCTGATACTTAGTAGGCACTCATGAACACGTACATGCAGCCGTACCACCAGGAGTTCAGTGGGCTAATCTTTCTGTGTATCTCTTTTTCCTTCTCTGTCCATCTCCTCCTCCCTCCTTTCTGTTCTTCTTTTCTTCTTCCTTCAACATGTAAGGGCAACGCCAGGGCTACATTAAGAAAGGACGGGTGCCCTTGAAAGAGTCCAGGGCTCAGATTTCTGTCTTCATTTGACTTCTTTCCTTTCTTCCTCACCAATCATCGGGTTTCCGCCCCTATCAGGTGTCCAGCAGGGACCCAGTGGGGCTTGTTTGGGTTTCCAGAGTGCTTGCCAAGGGCCCCACATGATGGCCCCCATCCTCCATTGTCTGCAGACTTCCGAGCTCGGCCATATTTTATGTTTCTGTAAAATATGCTACTTTGTTTCAAGATCTGCTGCTGTCCACCAAAAATACAACTCTGTTACTAACCCTGCCAGCTCCTGAATGATACCTTTGTGGACACTAAAAACAATTTAATGGCATGTCACAATAGCAATTCACTCTGTTAATAGCCCCGCTCAATAATACTATATTGCATAAGCCTCCTCCAGTCGTCTGGCAAATAATTCACCTTTACTCATTCCACAGCAAGTTCCATTTCACTAACAAATATATTTCTCCCCCAGCCTACAAATATTCAGCATCTCCGCACTGTGACAAGAGCTACTTTTCATTTATTTATTTATTTTATTTCCTCTCTGTGGAGGAGGTCAGTGGGTATCGTGTTTCTAGTACCTCCGGCCGACCCTGGCCCGAGGACCATCTTTTTCCACACACCCAGTGCAGGGACTGGGCCTGCACAGCCACTGAGTCCCTGCTTGTGCAGAGCTGGGGAGGTGGGGGGCGGGGAGGGGGGAGGGGGGGCCAGAAAGCATCACAATCGATCCATGGGTGCAGGGAGGGGTGACTTTGCTCACAGAGAGTACCTGCCACACCTGGTGCATGCGTATGAGCTTAGAGAGCTGAATCGGGGCATCTCTTGAGAGCCAGTTCTGTCCCATTCTCTGTTTCCTTTAAGGGCTCCCCCAGGTTCTCCACCTGGGGGGCCTGAGAGCCACTGAGGACCCCATGAACCCTGGAGGCTCAGACAAGTGCATTCAAAGCGGGGGCAAAAAAGGACCTGGAATTGTCGCTCCACTCCCTCCTACCTGACGACGGAGCCCTGGGAACGTGGCACTGACAAGATGGGCCATTCCCCTCAGAGTCACAGAGCAAAGTGGAGGCGTTCTGCTTTTGTAAAGAGTGAGGGTCCCAGAAACCCCCAGGGGCACTGCCCTCTGGGGTCGCTGTCAGTTGGCATGGAAGCAGGCGATGGCAGGGGGCGTTTTCAGTGTGACCCGAGAGTGATTGTTTCCTGCCCCCATGAGTGACCGATCACAAGAATTGGCAGCACCAGGGACTTCCTCCCCAATCCAACCACAGCTGCTTTTGCGCCCCATTGCCAGGACATGGACACAGCATTGACACGTAGCCCTGGTAAAATTACCATTGGTAATTACCTGGTAATTACCATTGGTAAGCCTGGGGCTTGCTGTGGAGGATTTCAATCAAGAAGCACATGTGTTGTGATATGAACGATGTGCTCGCTGAAAAACTCTATGTTGATTTTCTTTAGAATTTCTTTAGCGTTTGTTTTCTTTGTCACTATGAGGTTTCTATTGCCTGTATGGACAAACAGGATTCTGAGAAGGGGTCCAGGGGCCTCTCCCAACTGCCATGGGGGTCGAATGAGCATGGGGAACAATCCCTTAAGATGCCCCTGCACCTCCACCAAAGGCTGTAGGAGTCCCTGTGATGTAGGTTTCGCATGGAGCTGCTAACCACAAGGTCAGTGGTGTGAGCCCACCAGCTGCTCCATGGAGGAATGATGAGGCTGTCGATGCCTGTAAAGATTTTCAAGCATCGGAAACCCACAGGGAACATTCTCCTTTGTACTGTCCTATAGGGTCTCACGGAGTCAGACTCAACTTGAGAGCTGTGAGATTGGTTTTGGGATTGAGCAGGAGTTTGCGGTAAAGAGTAGGTGGTTGGAAGTCAAGCACACTTGAACCCTTTGGAAGTTACACAGTCTGTTGTCAATTTGAGAGTTTAGAGTGAAGGGGTGGAGTTTAGCCTATTCATTTGGCTGCACCTCATTTGGAGGCACTAAGGAGATAAATAGCTCATTGCAGGCAGGACACACGCTCACTCCCTGCAAGGCATTAGTGATGATGAGCCAGATGGAGCTATGCTGATGCAGCCACAGCCCTGAGAGAAGGAGGAGCCACCTGGAGACCCACAGCAGTGTGAAGCTGGTTCTACCGCCAGTGGATCCACAAGATTTTCTATCCACTGGCCTGTGATCTTCCTGCCTTCAGCCTTTTTGGGTGGCTATGTGACTCTAAAGAGGAATTTGAGGATTAGTGTTGGACATATGGACTCAAATTGGGCTTTTGGACTTGATCTGGGCTGTTTACTCAACTTTCAATTGCTCTTGTATATAAAGCTCTTTCTTATAGACATATGTGTGTCTCCTTGGATTTGTTTCTCTCATGAACCCTGACTAGCACAGACCTTAATCTAGATTACCTAATGGCAAGGCCACCTCCTCTACTTCTACTGATATGGGCCAGTCAGGAAAGGATGGCAGTTCAAGCTCACCCAGTGGCTCTGTGGGGGATATCCAACACCCAGTTTTATTACAATCAGTGGAGAATTACCACCGGTTAATTTACCCCACTCACAACCAAACTTTCATAGGTTTGAGTCCATGCCTAGACACCTTGCGTGAACAGCCCAGCAATCTACGTCCAAAAGCAAGCCAGTCCTCGCAAGTCCAGCAGATCATGGCTCTTGCTGATATGCACCAGCTCACTGGGGACAGCGGACAGGCCTCTGGGGAGGGGGGACAGTCAGAGGACTCTAACCTTTCATGAGAGATCCGGTCTCTGTCCCTGGGCAGGACGCCAAGCTTGGTAGAATGAAAGGGTGGCTGAAAAGAGGAAGGCCCTCAACAAGAAGGCTTGACACAGTAGCTGCAACAATGACTCAGACACAGCAAGCAGGAGCAGCGGTGTTGCCTTCTGTTATGCATTAAGTCGTCATGAGTCGGGCACGATGGCACCAAACAAGAGCCACGAGGACAACAACCGACAAGAGCGCCCATCACCTATAGCTGTCACTCATCCACCAGCAGAGCTGTGCCCGCTGCCGAGCCAGACAAAGATGAACCAGGAAGAAAGGCCTGGAAACCCACGGATCACAGTGGCTTGATACATCACTGGTCACAGGACTGAGCTCCCTTCCCATTCCCATTTGCCCACCCTGAGCTGGCAGCGAACCCTGCACACACATGGCTTAGCTCTGTAATTAGATCTTCACATCATCTAAAAACATGAACAGTCCATACAAGCTACGCTGGCAATTCCTGGCCACGCAGCCCCAATGGGGGACTGGTTCATTCTGGGCTTGCACAGGTGCTCTCAGAAATGTGATCGGCTTCTTGGATGATGACCATCCTGCCTGGGAAGCAAACCAGTCACTGATCAATGAAGGAGCTGCTCCTTCCAAAGGCAGTGGTGCTGCTCCTGGAGCTATTTCATTATGCTGGGAACCGAGTCCCTCACCAGATGCAAAGGACGTGGTGTGTGTGTGTGTGTGTGTGTGTGTGTGTGTGTGTTTAAATCTAGGTCAGAAACCACCTAAGACATGGAGGCCTGGCTGCAGATCAGCCTAGGGCTGTGACCCCACCGGAGGAGCAGCCAGCACATTAAGCATAGGGACTCTGCAGCGGAGCCTCAGGGGCCAGCCTGGCACTGGAGTGGGATGGCAGGGCAGCGCTGTCAAGGGAGGCACACGTGCCAGTGCTGGCCCTGCGTGCAGCCTCCCTAAGAAGCTACAGAAGAGCTGTGTTCCCCAAACTCTGTCGAAGGAGGAAAAGAGGAAATTAAGATGATTACATACATTCAGGGGGAATTAGAGTGTTTTGGCATGAAGTTTGCTTTCTCTATCAGCCATATTAAGCAGGCAATTACTCAACACTCCATTTGGCCTGGGAGAGGCTGCCTTTGGAGGGAGAGTCCTCTGTAGACGCTTCCTTGGAGGGGAGTGGAGGAAAATGGCAAGGGGTTCCCCAGAGGAAGCAGGCAGGCAGGCATGAGTGCAAAGGTCTTTCAGGGTCTGGCCTTCTTCAACTTGCTTTTGTATCGCTCAGCCTCAGTTGTCTGATACTGGAAATGGGCATGTGCCTATCTTATGGGCCCCAGTGCTGCACCTGGCTTCCACCTATGCTTTTTTTTGCCAAGAAACGTTGCTGTGCACCTCATCCTATGACCCCAGGCTTGCTCTAAGGAGATGCTAGCCAATGAAAGGCCAACAGGGGCCTCAGGAATTTGCATGACTGGGCTTGTCTGCACACGACCTCCCCTCTGCCACTGTCACAGAGGAATCAGTCTGCTGGCTTGCTGGATGAGGAGACATGCAGAGACCAGAGGCAAGTTGCCCTTGCAGCACAGTCGATGCCACCCTAGAGCAGCCAGTAGCCAGCCGCGCCTGCGGCAGGTGCGTGAACCCAGCCAAGGTCGGCAGAAACTGCCCCAGCATGGACAAGCAGGCCCAGCTCAGAACAGCTGAACCCCACCCAGCCAAGACCTGCTGTCCCTCTTTTGCTTGGTGAGCTAAACAAAGCAGTCTGTGTGGCTTTCTTTCACTGAGGTGTGTGGGTGTTTGAATAGCTCACTGATCCAGACTTGATTTGAATAGATGGGTGACTCAATACCTGGACAGTCCCTAGAAGCAGACTCACAGACTGTCTGTCCTCTGAGTATGATCTATATGCCACTGAGAGCATCATGCCTGATCTGAGGCCACCACCCCTCACCAACAGCTGCCCATTTCTTCTTTTCAGATACCTTGGGGCTCACACACAGCACCAGGGGTAACATGCTTGCCTAGGCTGGCTAGAAATGGAAATGGACAGGAAGCCTAGGGAATATCGAACCCCTGGTAGGGCTGAAACTCAGAGTCATAGTCCCTAGTTACAGGTGCAGGGGATGATGATGAAGGTGAGCTGATTTCACGACTGGTGGCAGAGGAAGTCACTATTTTTTTTCATGGCTCAAATATTTGCAAGAAAAGCGAGCTTTTGAAGCTAATTATTGCTGGGCTTTCACATGCATATGAAGCAGTTGAAAATACCATGACTTGGGTCAGGTGGACCTTAGTCCTCCAAAGGACATCTCTGCTCACTCACATTTTGAAGGGGTCTTGAGCAGCAGATTTGTTCCTGGCGTAGGGGACGGATGAAATGAAATCTGCCCAGAGGGGTGGGCTCAAGCCTCAGAATCATTGTGAGATGGGCAGAACAGAGCCCTATTTTGTGCTGTTTTCCAGGGCGGTCGTTATGGGTTGGAGCGGACTCCATGGCACCAACCACGATGACGTCTCTGCCTGAGGATTCCTGGGGTTGTTGTGGGCTCTGTGTTGCCTGTGAACCATGACGTCAGCAGTTTGAAACCACCAACTATTTCTCAGGAGAAAGATGGAGCTCACTGCTGCTGTCAGGAGCGAGAGCTTCAGAAATCCACAGGGACTGTTCTCTTCTGTGCAACAGAGAGAGTCACTGTGAGTGACAGTCAACTGCATGGTGTCAGCTGGAGGGAGAGTCGAGCCACCCTTACATAATGACCCTCTCTTCTCCAAACACCTAGAGAAGACACTGCCACACACGTCCCGCTCTCACATCCTGGAAGCCGCATGTTGGCCAGGATATGTATTTTGGTTGGCTTGCCCAGTGTTTATACATTTTACAAAGATGTTGTCAAGCTTCGAGTATCAGGAAATGTCTATCTTGCACACAAAGAAAGGGGATCTAGCTTCTAGGTTCTCTTGAAAAGAAAAAGATAGTCAGCCCCCCCCCCCCCCCCCCCCCCCCCCCCCCCCCCCCCCCCCCCCCCCGGGAACTCTTCTGTGGAGCTGGGGGCAGCTACACCCTCTAGAGGCAAGGCAGGTTGTGAAGGCGTTCAAGGTCCCCAAGCTCCCTACAGTCCTGGCCTGAGAGCTGCGGCACCTGCCAATGGCCAGTGAGCATCCTTCTCACTCCATGTCTTGGAGCAGCCAAACTCATATCTGAACCCAGGATGCTTTCCAAAGCGGAAGGGTGAAGGCTGGAGAAGGAAATAAGAATGCTGCTCATTTTCTTCTCCAGGATAGATTAGGGGGCACTTGGAGCGTGTGACCCTATATTTCATGCTCAAAACATGAAGAGATGTGTGTGATTTTTAGACAGGATATATTAGTTTCTCAGATGTTTCCATGCGTTTTACACACACACACACACACACACACACACACACACACCACGTATACCTAGGGAGTCACAGCCAAAAAGCAACTTGTAAACAATGCTAATGTTGTCTTTTGGAAGTGGTTTTAATTTTGTCCCCAAATAACAATATTTGTTTCACAAGAAGTTCTGCATATTGGCTAAGGGGGTGGGTAGGGGTCGGGGTAGAAATTCTGTTCACTGGAACTTTAAGTAAGAAACTGAAAAGACAGCCCCCCACCCCCCCAAAAAAAAACACCCCACAACGTTGTGGCAAACTAGGGTGTGTGTGGGGGAAGACACCATTTGTAAGGAAGAACTATTTGTATCGAATATCATGAGGAAGTAAGTGCATCATGACAATTTTGTACATCTCCGATGATTTGATTGTCAGTAATGAAGACCACAGGAGGGTGTGAAATGTATGCCCGTGAAGGATCTATTTCACTTATATGGCAAATTATACAACTCAGGGCTTGCTAGTGCTTGGCAAAATACAAATGTATTTGAATGGAATTCAAATTGTTGCTCTCCGCCTAAGACACAGGTAATATCACCAGGGGTCCTGTCTTCAGATTCCTCTAAGAGGTAAGAGTTTAAGTAATAGTAGCAGTATTACAAAATTGCCTTTAAACACTGAAAACATTTTTACTTTGTTACAGGGTGTAATTTCCTCCTTTTCTCTCTAATGGCTCATGTTCCGAAAATGATACATTAATGCGATTTTTCAAATTTAGTTACCTGTGTGTGTGCTTATGTGTGTGTGTGTGTGTGCACGCGTGTGCTCATGCTAAAATTATATGTTCTCATCATCTGCCCTGTTTGTCAGTTCCCAGAATCCATTTATCCCCCGGCCTCTTACAGTGCCATAATTTAGAGCTTCTTGTCACAGAACTTTCATAAACTTTTTTTTTCTTTTAAAAACAAGATACAAAATAGTTGCAATAAACTCTGATGAAAATGCTTCCAGTTCAACTTTTGAAATCTTTCAATTATGTTTTGAATGATTATCATGGTTTCCCATAGCACTGCTCTGTGCAATCTCTTATCGGTGACATCTTCTCTGGGTTGGGGATAAATTACTGAAAGAGTCACTTCCAACCACTAAGCTGGCTTCCCTCGCCACTTTGGATCCATGCTGTGTGTTCCTGTTCAGGAGGAGAAGGCTAAGGCAGAAGGAGCATGGTACCGGTTGCGGATAGAAACCTGGTTCCGTTTAAACGCCAATGATCTAAATGGGATGCGGGAAGGGGCTTGGGGGCAGGGTAGGAGGAGGCTGTGATTGTGTGAGCGTCTGGATATACCAGAGGGAGACATAAAAAGGAATTTGTAATGAGAGAGGGCTTATTAAAAACAACAGAGCCTGGTGAGTAGTCCCAGACAAACTGTCAATGCCCGCACACATTAGATCTGTCCCGGCGTGACTGCATTGTCCACACCAGGAAGAATCGATTCTGTGGACATCGTGTGAGCTTATAGATTGTCCCAGCAAAAACAAGGCCTTAAAAGCCAGCACCCAAAAGTCCCCGGAATGGCACAATTTAGTACAAGCCTAAAAATGAGGCGGCACTGTCCTTCCGAACTCTCTGGTGACCTTATTCAGACAGCATGGAGGAACAGGCATCTCTCAGAGTAGGTTTGCTTTCGTGCAAGACATCTTGCTGTGACCCACAGGGTCTCCAGCCGCAGGTCACCAGGCCTTTCCCCCCAGTCTCTGGAAATTGACAGAGGCCTCCCCCTCATGGCTGGTCTGGGCGTGCCCTCTGCAGAGTGTCTGGTGCTGCCCCATAGGCTGGGCACCATAACACAGCCCCCGGCAGCCAGCAGGCCCACGCCAAGAGCGCAACCAGCCTCAGGAGAAATGGAACCCGACTGTTTCTCAGAAGTGAGTGCCTTAGGCCTGTGGTGGGCACCTTACCAGGAAAGAGGCCTCGCTAGAGAAATGACATCATGCTTTGTCAAAGCGAGGGCGGGCGGAAAGGACTAGAGATGGCTGATGATGGACTTGGGCAGTTCTGCCCTGTCCCATGGGGTGGTTATGAGTTGGTATGGCTCCACGGCAGTGAGTTACCAGATACGTGCATGAGAGTCTGGCCCTAGGGAGACCAGAACCCTGGGCCCTCGGGTCCCTTTCTCTGTGTTGCTATTGGGGGTGAGGGGAGGGAGAGGGAGGAGGGTGTTTGATTGGAACCTCCCTCTTCCTTTACCCACCCATTCTGCTCCCCGCTAAAATGAGAACCCCCCCATTTCTTGCAAAATGGCACACCCCTCCAAGTCTTTCTTCATGACCCCACCTTCCCCCAGCAATTGCCCTGTGGCTCTAGAAGAGCACCTAGCTGGACAGCACAAGCCTCCAAAGGTGTCTGGCTCTTGCATCTCAATGTTTATTTTACCCCACGAATGCATCAGTACATTCTGAGCCTCTTGATCACACAGTGTGAGCCACAGCTCATCAACTTATTGCGCAGGCTCAGAATCCCCCCATGTTAGCGCAACTGGGATGGTACCAAATCGAGGTATGTCCCCTACCTTGCACCTGGTCACTAGTGAGTACCTGGGAGATGGTGGATGCTGAGGGGGGGCACCCCCCCCTTGAAGATCTTGAAGCAGCATAGAGGAACACGTAGGATCTGCCCACTCCTTGGCCCAAAGGGGGTGCTAGATGAAGAGCCACCTAGAATCCAGGAGAGCACTGGGGCCACTGAAGCTTTGAGGGCCCAGCTGCTGCCCGAAAGGTTGTTGGTTTAAGCCCACCCACTGACTCTGCTGGAGGAAGAACTGACAAGCTGTTTCCATAATGATAACAGCCAGGCCACCACCCTGGGGTCATTCTATTTCCTCATATGTGGTTGTCATGGATTGGAAGGGGCTTGACTGCCCCAATCACACTGACCTCAGACAGGTCAGTGATATCTCTTGGGTCCCCAGATCCTGGTGGCCAGACTACTGTCTTTCTCTCAGACCACACGCCCACCCTACCCCCCCCCCCAACTTATGTCCCCTCCACCCCCTGCCCTCCAAGCACATCAGCAGTGGCCTTTGTGCTCCATGTTCCTTTTCCTGGAATCATCCTCTCCCTTCCCTTGGCTAACCCATTTCCTCCCCCCATTCTGCTCAAAGAGGCCTTTCCAAGTGCCCTGAACAAAGTACTGGAACACCTCCCACTCCCAGGACACCATCATTCTCTATTTTAGCCTCATGCTCTTTCTTTTCTTAAGAGCTCCAAAACCAGCCTCTGACGAGTCATGTTCAACTCAGGTCAAGAGGGTGTGGATATGAGTGGGGCGGTGCTCCACAGCATGAGGATGCAGTGGCTGCTTTCCCCCAAAGAGATGGGTAGGACTTTATTCCGCCGGCCCTCTTGGTTCGTGGCCAAATGCATTCACCATTGTGCCACTCAGGGTGGGGGCCAACACCAAGCAGGACTCCAGATTTGGTGACCTGGGCATCACCTTGCTCTGTTCCAGCAGGTCAGACCCCTATGGAAAGAACCTGGCATGTCCACCTGCACACAGCACAAGGAGGGCCGTGGCCAACGCTCAGTGAATAACCCCATGCTGGCAGGAGGAAGCCTGACATTTTTAAAGGGAGGGTGGGGTGAGGTGGAGGAGGGAAGCTGATATCCACAAGGAACTCATGCCCAGGGACCAGCCATGGAGAATGACTCTCTCCCTTGACAAGGAAGAGAAGGCCCCTGCAGCTCAGAGCCATTCCGAAAGTTGCTGGGCACCGTTTCAGAACATCACCCCCTCTCACTTAGCACAAGCAGACATTGTTCATGCAACTGATTTTGCTGGAGGCAAATAAATACATACCCCAGGCACAAAATAATTTAAGCAGAAGGTCCACATAATCACACTTCCCTTTCCCAGCTCCTCTCTAAGGGGTTTTTGGTGGAAATGGCTTTTGTGGGTCAAAGAGCTCCCCTATCTGGACACGCAGTGTCATGCAAAGAGGTCAGGGGGGAATGTCACAGAGTCTCTACTGTGACCTCTGCATGACATGTGGTTTTCTGACACATGCAGCAGATGTGCCCAGGCAATCGCATTTGGACATGAGGCGGAAAGGAGAGAGGATGGCAACTTCTACTTCCTGGAGCAGCTGCTTGTGTCACCTCGTCCCATCTTCCTGAAATCCACCTGTAAGGGTGACCAGGATCATATATACCTAACCGAAGAGAGCTTCATGTCTCAAAGTCAAGAACCGTAGAGACGCAAGGCCTGGAACAGAGACACCGGCCCCTTCTTCTCTGTATGCTCGGCCGTGCCTGCCCCTGGGACCCGCTCTGATTGGAGGACATTTGAGCCAAAGGTATCCAGCCAAATGTTCACAGAAACCCACAGCCACAGAGTGGTCTCCGACGCACACGGCCCTCAAAGACTGCACCACCCCCCATGCCACAGGCTTCCATGGTGATGCTGCAGTCTGCAGAAGCTGGTGGGGTTCAACTCTTGGCATCTCAGCTCGAAACGTGCACTGCATCACCAGGGCTGCTTGTAAGGAAGACGTCGGACAGGGTACGACATGACAAAATCATAATAATTTATAAACAATCATGGGCTCATGGGGGGCAATGGGGAGGGAGGAGAACAAATGAGGAACTCAAGTTGAAAGCAAATGTTTTGAGAATGCACATGGCCACAAAATGCACAAACGTGCTTGACACAATGGATGGATGAATGATGGATTGTGATGGGTTGTACGAGCCCCCCATAAAATGTTTCCCGAAAACACAGGAGAGATCAGGAAAGTGGGGGCTGAGATGGGGCCAAGAGGTCATCAGTGGCTAGCTTCCTATGTCCCAGACACTGAGGTGGGGCAGATGTATGTGGTGAGGGGAACCAGACGGTGCAGAGGCTCCTCCAGGACCCCGACTTGAGATCTTTCTATGCTCAGAGAAGCAGCCTTCTGCCAACCCTAACCTTATGCCTCCCTATGATGAGAGAGAGGAGGCACAGAAAGCATATTGTGGAAGGGATTGGATGAAAGGTGGGCAGTTCAAACCCCCCAGAGGTGGCGCAGAAGTGAGGTCTGTGTCCGCCAACACCTCTATGCAAACCCTCCTGAGAGTGCAGCTCTCCTCGGCTCAGGGCGGCCGCCGCCCTCAGCTAACTGTGGGCCAGTGCTGTGCATTTTGGGGCACTGGGAGATGCCACTCCCCCGACGTGCCAGTCCACAGAACGAGTTCTTTCAAAAGGAGCCCTCTGGGGCTGCCAACCTGCTAACCGCGAGATGAGCCATTCGAAACCGTCAGGCTTCTGGAAGGAGCGAAGTGAGGCTCCCCACTCCCATGAACAGTGAGAGCAGCAGGTCAGACGGCATGGCCATTGAGTCACTACCAACTCCCAGTGATCCTACAGGACGGGCAGAAAGGCCCCTGCGCGCTTCCCAGATGGTGACTCTTTCCGGGAGTAGACCGTGTGTCGCTTTCTCCCATGGAGCCCCCAAGGTCAACAAGGAACCACAAGGTCACCAGGACCACTGGTACAGATGCCCCACCTTGGAAACCCACTGAGCCTAGAAAGTTGCTTCGAGCTGGCTTCGCCTCGATGGCATTACATTTGCATCTTGTGGTTCTGAAAAAGCAGCCATTGAAACCCCATGAAGCACAGTGGTACTCAGATACACAGACCCCCCCCCCCCCCCCCAATTTGGAGTGCTCCAAAGGGAATCCATCTATCAGTCTGTCCCCTGGTGGTGCCTCGTGTGTGCTGGAAGCCATGCCATCAGGGTCTCAAATCGCCGCAGGATCACCAGGTGCACAAGTTTTAACAGCGCTTCCAGACAGATATAGACCAGGCAGAAAGTCCGGGCTATCAGATGCCAAAAAAGACCCCACCCGTAGAGATCACAACAGAGCATCCCGCACCAGAAACAGGCCTGGACCACGGAGCTCCAAAGACTGCAAGATGCTCTGAACACACAGCCACCCCCGGAGTGGTCTCTTGGGTGCCAAGGATAGTTACGAGAAGGCCGGATGGGCACAATTTCATCTTCTGTCCGTGAGCGTCATCCTGGGCCAGGGCACCACCAACCACAAAGGCTGCTTGGTTCTGGTTTTGTTCAACTCTGCATCCAGCGTACTCTCGGTGGCACCATTCTGGTACAAGGGTGAATTCTGGGCACAGAGGCCAGCTCCTTTGTGCCCCTTAGCTATTCCCGACCCATCTTGGGGACTTTTCCAGCGTCATATTTACCGAGAGACTATTATCGGAGCGCAGCAAATATATGCATAGCCCAGGCGGACACACGCCAGCAAACAGACTAGGCAGGCAGCAATCAGGTACATTCCAGATACATGAGTGGCTTATAAATAAACATTCGATACACCAAACAGAGATAAATGGACAATAAATAAGTGGATTTAATATGGATAGATACACAAAACTCTTTCAGGGAGATAAACAGCAATCGCCGAGGATATGGGGGGTGGGGGTGGGGGCAGATAAACGGATTCTGCAAAGAAAGCGACAGGGATTGGGGACTCAGGATATCCCCACCAGGAGCTGCTGACAGCATGAGCAGGCATCATTCTTCCCTCGCGCCCAGTGCACGTCAAGTCCTCTAATCTGTTGTAAGCCATAGTCTCCGCAGACAGATGTAGTGCCAGTGAGAGAGAGCCTTAAGACCACCTATTTCTACTTCTCTGACACCAGACTTCTTCCCCAGGCCTTCCTGGCTGGCACAAGGGTGGGCAGGGGTGGGTCCAGGGCTTCTGGAACCTGCGCTTGCACAGCAGCGTACTGGCATCCTGGGCTTTGCATCCATCTGAAAGGCACAGGCTCTGGGCTGCCACAGCGCCTCCTTCCCCTGCTGTGCGGGCTCCTTTTCCTGCAAAGCACCTCTGAGAAAGAGAGACTCTGAGCAAAAAGGAGTCAGGGCACTGTTATTCAAGGGAACTCCTTGCCGGAGAACCGCACCCCTGGTGTTCTCTGGGGCTGGATTGCAGGAAGCTGACCCTCCAAGCCTGCGTGGATCTGAACCTCCAACCCGCGGCGGTTGGCAGGCGAGCTCACGATCTAGTGACACCAGCCATTGACGGCTCAGCCTCCAAGCCCATCCGTGGCACCAGAAGACGTGGCTCCCGGGGCCTCCACATTGCCCACGAGGCGTCCACCATGGATCCCTTCCAAGACAATCCCTAAACAGGGTAGGATTTGGAGGTTCCTTGGAAAGAAGAGGTGGGAGAAGTTGTAAAGTAAAGGGATGCGATGGAAGGGAGAAAGGGCCTGTCAGTAAAGACCGATGTTTTCAGGCAGCAACTGTCAACCTGTGGGTCAGCAGGATCCCTTTGGGGGTCACATGACCCTTTCACAGGGATCACCCGATTCATGACAGGAGAAAACTTACAGTGATGAAGTAATAATGAAAATAGTAGGGACTGAGCCCCGGTGGCATAGTGGTTGAGTGTGGGACTGCGGCCCACGGGCTTGGCGGTTCAAATCCAGCAGCAGCTCTCCAGAAGCAAGGCTGGGCCTCCCACTCCCACCAGAGGGAGGTGATGCCAAATAAAAAGAAGAGAAAAGAAAATAGCGTTCTAGTTGGGGGCTCACCACCACATGAGGGAGTTTGTGAAAGGGTCATGGTGGCTTGAGGAAGGCTGAGAACCTCGGGTTAGCTATCTTGACAATGGGTGGACAAAGACATAAGCACCCTGGTGGCAGGCAGCAGTTGGTGCACTCGGGAGACAAGACCGGGCAGACATGCTCCAATAAAGGTCCAGGGGAGAAAACCCTGCAGGACCCTGAGACTGCCGGGAGCCAGAGATGAACTCCAGGGCCCAGAACAACATCAAGAACCATGTGGGGACCAGAGAGTTAGGACCAGAGAGTCCTAAGCCAAGGACTAGTGGACATTGTGTCTTTTGGCCTTCTCATGAGTTGATTTAGAAAGGGGATTCAAGAGGGTTTGAAAGGCGAGGAGTCAGACAAAGAGAGGCCAAAGAGTCCTGAGGTATCTGTGTAGCCCTCCTGGCTGGGAAGGGATCACACATAAATCCATACAAATATTGAGAGTCCTGTGGATGGGGAAGTGGGGCAGGAGCATCTCCTTCAGAAGAAAGGAACTTCCTGCCATCAAGTTACTGTCTACTCATAGCGGCCCCATGGGACAGGGCAGAACTGCCTCCTCTGGGTTTCTGAGACTCCGACTTCCTGGGCACACACAGCCTCACCTTTCTCCTTCAGAGCAGCCAGTGGGTTCGAACTACTGACCTTGTGGTTAGCAGCCCATGTGTAAGCCACCACGCCACCCCTTGAGGAGAGGCGGAGGGAGGATTGAGGGTATGGATTGTTGGGACAGTCAGCACTGGGTTTCAACTTAGTGGCAACGGACAGGATTTATTGGACAGGCCTTGAAGCAAGAGAAGAAATGAGCCACAGAAGCATGTTCCAGATCTGTGGGTGCTACTCACACACGGAATCCTCTGGGCTCCTGTGGGTGGTGGGCCAGGTGTCGGCAGTACACCTGTGTCCTGGTCCCCACGTCACCTGCCTGCACTCCCGGGGACAACGGCTCATGGAGATTATCCACTGTCTGTGGATGTCCTGGATGGAGTGGGTGACACCTGCCCTCTCTTAACTGGGCCTCTGGGCCCTTCCCCCTGCGAGAGGTGGGAGGAGCTTGCATTTGCAAACTGTGGAAGATGGCATAAGAACCTGACCCTTTTGTTAAAAAAGGGAGGGAAGTAACTTCCCTCTCTGTATAACTTATATTATCCTGAATATGGCAGCAGACACAGAGGATGAGAGAAATCAGTCCAGCTTTGTCTCTGCATGCAAAGGGCAGCATGCCCAAACTGGGACTCCCTCACCCTCACAGGCAGACTGGAGAACCCGGTCATCCTGGGGCTGTTGCCTTCTTCTGAGCTTCCTCAAAGGGAATGCCTACACAGAGGAGATGGGCTGCCTTGTGAACATCCCAAGTCTGCATTCTTTTCATTCCACCAGAGTCATAGTGGTCTACCCTGGGCTGCTAACTTCAAGATCAGCAGTTCAAACCTACCGGCTGCTCTGAGGGAGAAAGAGGAGGCTTTCGAAGCCCATGGAGAGTAGCAGTCTCAGAAACCCACAGGAGTGGTTCTATCCTGTCTTCTAGGGTCACTGTGACTAGACTAGGTGGCAGGGTGTTTTGCTTGTTTGCTTTTGAAGTTTGAGCAGGGGCCTGAAAATCTGCATTTAATCATTACTCAGACAGCTTTTGTTCGACTCTGCTTCTAGAGAGACTTCCTCAGGAGAATTCTGAGTCTGCATGGAACTCGTCAAGGGCGAGGAGCCTGGCTTTGGGATCTGGGTCTTTGCAAAAGGCTCACTTTCTTTCATGGAAGGAGACCCAGGTCCCGGGAGGTGAGAGGCGTTTTTGAAAGAGAATTCAAGTTTACCAGCACTGTGAGGGGGTTCCTATATCCTGAGCTCAGAACAGGGGTGGCAGGAGGCAGCCTTCTACCGATAAAATGTGAGAAAGAGCAGGTTGATGCATAACCACTACCAGGGTCCAGTGGATCCCGACTCCTGGCAACCCCCTAGGCATCAGTGTAGGCCTATGCAACACAGGCTTTGCAGCGGCTGGTTTCTCAGAAGTGGATCACCAGGCCTTTCTTCCTAGGCTCCTCTAGATAGACTTGAGCCACCCACCTTCTGAGGAGCAGCTGACTGAGTGAGTCAGCCATTTACACCACCCACAGGCACACACTACACTGCATGCTGCCGCTGCCACTAGAAACTCTCCCTGGCTTGCCAGGCTGCCTCAGGACTCTGGCCCCTTGGCCTCATGGATGTCACCTGTCACCCAGATTTGGGTTCAGAAAATGCAGCCGTCAAAAGTATCATCCGAAGTGCTAGAGATGGGATCACAGCCAAGTCAGCTAGAAACAGAAAGGCCTGCGGTCAAGGAGATCTGCCGAATGCGGGCCCAGCCAGCAAAGTCCTCATAATCGCCATCACCAAGGTCTTTCTGACTCTCTGTGACCAGATAGGACTCAGAAGAACTGCCCTGGAGGTTGGGGCAGTCTTCAGATCCTTACGGGAGAGAAAGCCTCATCTTTCTCCCATGCAGAGGCTGGTGGCTATAGAACTGCCAACCTTGTGAAGCCCATCGTGAAGCCCCCTCCACTAGTACTGGTGCTGTTCTCCATGAATCCTCACAATGCCTCCTGAGGCAGGCCCTGCTATGATATTCTGTTCATGGACGAGTGAACTGAGGTGTAAGGAGGTTGAGGTAGCACCTTGCTCAAGACCATGCAGCTGACATGTAGGTCAGAAGGAATTTGAGGCCCGAATGGCTCTGAGTCTGTGTTCTTATTGATAGGTGCCTTGGAGTCACAGACAACTCGTGTGGAAGCCCTGCTCCCCGTTCCTAACCATTGCAATGCCCAGGCTCATGGGTGGAGCCTCTGTCGACTCATCTCACTGAGGGTCTTCTCTCTGTCCCTCACCCCTGACTTTACCCGACTTAACATTCTCAATCATCCGGATAGACCCAAAGGCTCCTGGAGAGGACTCTTTGAAAGGTGTGGATTGGAAGATGGGGAGAAATAGAAGCAGAGGCCAGGTAGTGTGAGTCCACTTTCCAGCCCCTGTCCAGGCACCCGGGGGGTCCTAGGTGAGCGTGACTCACAGGGGACAGCCAGGTCAGCGACACAGGACAGAGCCCCTCCCAAGACATGTGGAGAAGGAAGACAGGATGCGGCGATGGTATCCATGCGGCTCCATGCTGCAGATTGGAGCACAATCCTGTGCACGTGGGAGAGACAGAACCTGGAGAACCAGAGCTTCTCAACAGGGCTCAATTTCACTTTCTAGCCTAAGAGCGGGGCTGCTAACCACAAGGTCAGAGGTTTAAGCCCACCAGCTGCTCCACAGAAGAACGTTGAGGCTGCCTGTTCTCTGAAGACTGGGTCCTGGAACCTTTAAGGAGCAGCTCTGCTTTGTCTGTTAGATTTGCTATGAATGAGAATTGACTCGACAGGGAGAAGCATTTCTGGGGAGATAGTTTTGATTTCCCTACTGTTCCACCACCACCACAACCACCACCACCACCACCACCACCACCACCACCACCACCACCACCACCACCTCCTGTAACTGTCAGTGGCTGTTTGGTGACGAGATGGCTAAGGCATCTTGTGGAGGAGTGTTAAAGCAGTTGGTCAAGCTAGAGGCTTGACCCCACCTAGCGGGAGAAAGATGGGGCAGTCTTCGCCCCCAAAGGTCACAGCTGTGGAACCCCCAGGGGTCAATTCTCTGTCCTTTAGAGTTTCGGGGAGTCAGACTTGCCTGGATCAAAGTGTTTCTGTTTGTTATGTGTGTTACGCATTGATATCAATTGAGTGGAGACAACGGATACTGCAAAGCAGTCTACAAAGGACAGCTGTCTACTCCAAAGAATGATCTGGCCCCAAATGTCCAAAGGACCTACAGAGCCAGAGAGCTGTCCAGAGGGACCAGGCCAGGATGAGGAACAAAGCACACTGCTGCTTTTGGGTGGCCAAAGAAATGGATTCTGGGTCTGCAGGCCAGTCATGGCCCCACAGACACATACTGCGTGTGGTCTCTTGGCAGGCAGACTCCACTCCATACATGGAGCTTCCCGTAAGGACCGTGCTTTGACGACTGCATGGGAGAAAGTAGGAATTTCTAACCAAGAGGGGCTCTGGCTTTTGCGTACAGATAATTATTATTCTGCTGGTGCCAGTAATTAACGTCTCTCTGATAGGAGGAGTTGCTTTGGGATGAGCCTCAACTGCCCATCCCCAAACCTGCACTAGACCTCTCCCTGGAGCTGGAGAACTGGACAGCTAATGGAAGCAGGAGAACTCAACCACTACCTGGGCTGCAGAACCAGACCACTGACAGGAATATGAGAACTGGGCAAAAGGACCAGGCAAACTAGGCTACTAACAGGACCTCGGGAGAACTGGACTGCTGGTAGGCCCGGGCGGCCATCATGGCTCCCGTGCTTTGCATGTGGAGACCTTCTCATGAACTGTTCCTTTAAAAAAGATGGATCTGTTCATCTCTAAAAGGGGGTGATTGATTGCTGCCACTCGGGCATTTCTTCATTCCTGGCTTCCTCTTCGCCTCCGTAATAAGTTTTTCACGAACACCAGTCTGCTATTAAAGAATGGTATTCATCATAAGCCAAGCAGAGAGCAAGCAGGATTTGATGGGCAGGATACCATATTTCAACCCACAGTGTCCTCTCTGTGCAACCCTTCCTGCCTCCTAGGGAAAGGCTCTGGAACACACACTTAAGCGCATACACGTAGACTTTGATAAGTCTTAATCAGAAATGCACGGCCCTGCTTTCCCTATTCGACGACTCATCACTGGGCTCTCCAGGTGATACTGTTTTGCGAACTGTTCCATCTGCTTCCAATGCAGGTGAGACATACTTTCTCTGGCCTGGGGTGCTCGAAGGAGCAGCCTAAGTGGCTTGTGACAGTCGGGGAGCTCTTGCTCTCTCCTTCCAACTCCCAAACCACAGAAGGTCAAACCAGCTGTGCTGGCATGTACACCCCAGTCATGGGGACCCTCTGTGTGTCCGGGAAAAGGATTTGAGGGGTTTGTTCACCAGGCCTTTCTTCTGAGGCACGTCCTGGGAGATCTGTCAGTCACCTGGCAAGTGTCTCCCAGGAATGCTTTTCTTCCCGCACAAGAGACAACCAGACCTTATGCCATCAGGTTGGTTTGGTGACAGAGCAACCCCGCCTCCATGGGTCTTTGTAATTGACACCTGTACATAAGTTCTGCTTCTTCCTCCCATGGAACCATCGGTGGATTTGGGTCAAGAGCTTCATCACTGCATCACCAGGCCTCCTTAGTCTTCCCCCACTCTCTGGGTCTTAGAGTGAGAGTCCAGCCCCTGCTGTGCCCCACACCCTGATGGCTTTCCTGCTGAGAGTGGCCCTGTGCAGCTGTGCGGCCACGCTTTGCATGAACAGCACATGTGCCCAGTGGCCAAGGGTACCCGTCGGCCTGGGGATCCTGGTGCCTGCATAGGGTGTGGTCTCTTTGAACTCTCAAGTCTACTTCCTCCCCCTTCAGATCTCATCAGACCATGCGAATTACCATCACCCTCTCCACACAGGCCGGGGCAGACCGGAGTCCTGGTCTTCCTTGTGATCAGGGAAGTCATTAAAAGTCCATCAGATCAATTGGACCCTGACACAACATTAAAAAATGTTCTGGGGTGAAATCTATTTCTCCTGCCCGATCACTGGTGCAAGTTCAAAGAGGCTCATCGTGAAACCGTGCCCCATCCGTGTCAGCTCTGCAAGTTAACAATGAATATTAAAATCCAGGTTGCAAGAGCCGGATTCATCATGGAACATCAAACTCTGAACTCCGCAGGCCTTGCGAAGGGGAGCCTTGGGCTTCATCTCAACAGCAGATATGCAGTCTGATGTGCGAAGGAGTCGGGGAGCATTTGGCAATCACACAGCCTGGAGGTCAGGGCCATCTACCTAGGAGCCTGAAATGCTCGGTGGCAGCATGAAGAAGTGAGATGTTTATTAACTACATTATCCAGGGTGCCGGTGCCTTAAGCTACCCTGCCCTTCCATTCCCCTTTCCTGGCCAGGCTGAATGGCTCTGCTTTCTTATAAAGTGCCCAACATGTAGAACCGCCCCCGCTTATCGCCTCTCAATCAGCACCAGGAATGGGCAGACAGCCATTATTCACTGTGAACTAGGGAGGGGGTGGGAGGGGGGCTTCAAAGAGTCTGTGGAGCATGGTCATTGTCTCTAAATTCCACCAACTTTTTGACACTCCCTTGTCCTTTCATTTTGCACAAGAGCTATCCTTGAACTCCCCTTCAAAACCTACCCCTGACCTCCATGGTGGTTTTCAGAGAAAACTCTGAGTTGCTGAGCTCAGGGTTGTCTGCTCTGTGTCTGAGACAGATGGAGATGGGTGGAACCAAGAGAGTCCCTGCTTTGCTCAGAAAAAGGCCAATCGAGCCAAGAGAAGAGGAATGCTTCTTGGTCTACTCAAGAGGTAGGATTCTTCTATTGTAGCTGATTATGGTCTTTCTACTCTGACATGAGGGAAGATGTGTCTTTTGATACCAGATCTGTTCATTTGGTCTGTATTTCACCCTAGGTAGAAACACATATGTTTATAGGTATGCAAAATGAAAATTATGTAGAAGATGCTCTTTCTTTCCTACCTGCAAGGTCTTCAATTTATTTAATCCTTCCATTCCATTCTAGTCTCACCCCTCTCCTATTTGATTCTTTAAAACATAGATTATAAACCATCAGGTTGATTGTGTAATCCACGACAGGTCCAGGTCTACCATTGGAAATCAGCGTTGCCTTTACGTACATGTACAAGCCACTTCAGCTCCTCTTCGGGGAGGACAAGTGTCCTCCCTTCCACTGGACTCCACTTTTCTCTCTCTTTTAAAACATATTGATCAATATTGTGGGGAGAAGTGAGTTATGAAGTATTTGTGTGCTATCAAGATGTAGACTCTCTGGTATAGATCTAAGAATATATTTTCAGCTGCAGTGCAGTAAAAACACCTTGTGAGTTGTATACAGGTCATTTTCTAGACTCTGTAACTGGACCCTTGTCTAGTCTTGGTTGACTTCCGTCTTCCTTACGGTGCCCTCCCCTCCTTCCTCCCCTACTCTGGACACCCCTCCTGCCTTCCTGCTTCACTCTCTTTCCTTTTCTCCCTCCCTTCTTCTATCCCACCCTTAATGCCTTCTTCCAACCCTCTCCTTCCATCTCTTTTAGTCATTTTGCTCTTGAAACCCAGGCCAGGCCTACACGACAAAAAGTGGAAGCAGAATGAATTGTCTGAACGTTTCCAAACATACATCTGCTTTGGCACTGCGCAGACCCGACCCCCACCCCGCAGTGCTCACCGCGCAGATGTTTTGGCCGGGTGCAGACAGAGCCTCAGGTAGGGGAATTCTGACGATGCGCGTGGAGCTGCAGTTGCACACATATTGTCCATTATTTATCTAATACAGGAAATCAGTTCCCATCAAAATGCAATTCTAGAGGGAAATTTCTCGTTGCCTGGAAGGTGAGGCTCTGGAAAAGCGCCATCACGCCATTAGGTATTGAATAGAATTTGGGATAAAGTGGGTTCTTCTTGGGCCGCAGCCAGAAGATGTCATTATTTACGCCCGCAAGAAAGAAACCTTCGGCAGGCCACCCCAGCAAGGAAGGCACCTTTTCCTTTAATGAGGTTCTGAATGCGGCAGTTCTCGAGCTGAGGATCGAACGCAATAACTTCCAAGTGGTATTTCATATTCAGATATTGGGTTCACACTGCTGACTCCTGTTTATTCTTTCCCCCCTTTCCCCCATATAAGATGAAGTGCTTACTCCAAACTCAGAATGCACCTAACCTCAACAGGAAACCCGATGGGGAAACTGTTTCAGACTCAGGGGTCTAAAGAGATTGAGGTTGCCTTTTTCAGGCCCACACTTGCGTCGGATTGCCAAGTCTATGAGCAGAAGGAAGGTGAGAGATGACGATGGACCCACCAGAAGGGACTGGAAGAGGGAGAGAGGACTGGGAAATGGCTAGAGACCCCCAGGGGTGGGAGGGGACAGCATGTTGTTATTATCCACTCACCCAGAATATTTCAAAATCCAGTGAATTGGGCCCCTAACTATCTTCTTGTAGAAACACAGATACTGTTTTTCAAATGAAACGCTTTCTCTTGGTCTCTAACCAGAGGGGTGATGGAATGGTTAACACCCTGATGAGTACCAGCTCGCCCCAAGATTTGCAAGAAAATAAGAAGCAAACGGATGGGATGTAAGCGATAAGAAAAATTATCGCCACCCCCTTTTCTTTTTCATTATTAATGACCAAATATTATTAAATCAATAATTTTGGTGATGATCTGTGCAGGTTATTAAATATCATGAATTATTAACATGAAAGTTGATCGGAGCTTGGGAAATAATTTAAGTTCACGGGAGTCTCTGGGTGTTGAAATGGAAGACCCAGACCTTGACAAAACCTCTCTGTTCAGATTTTTGGATCAGGAGAAAGCAGAGACCACAGATGTCCTGAAGGAAAAGAACAACATTCCTTACTGGATTACAGGAAATTAAAAACCCAGCTAGCCACAGTCAGAATAATGGGGGATGAGATTGGCCAAGTCCAGGGTGCCAGTTACCAGAAGGAATTCAGCCCCTCCTACCCCTCCCCCCAAGTTTTTCTTTCCCTCTCGATTGATATTGCATTACTTGTTTCAGAAACCTCAGAAAATTGGGAAATAAGTACAGGTTTGCCAGGACTGGGTGAGCCTCTGGCCAAGGAGAAGGGCAGAAAGCAATTAGCCCGCATCTCAGCATCATTTCCTATTTCTTTGCCTTCAGCAAGGTGTGTGGAGAAGAGCATCTTGTCCTGAGCTCATACAAGCAAAGGCCGTGGAATGTGAGGTGATGTGGAGAGATACACAGACTGCTGGGGAGGGGCCTGGAGCAGCCAAAGGAGGCTGGCTTGGCTGTGACCCCCTGGTGAAATCAGGGTCCCCATCACCATCACTGAGGGCCTTGATAAAAACAAGCCAGGGGCCAGGCGGTCAGAGACACTGAAGGCAGACAGATTCCTCTCACTCTCTCCCTGCAACCTGCCCACTGCCAGCAAGCACTACCCTGCCGTCCAAGTTCCTAATATGAAAGCAATTCTATTACTGCTAAAGTTAATGACAATGACTTTAAAAAAAAACAAAAAAAATTTCATCCAATGAAAACTAGAGTGCATATTGAATACTATAATCTTTGGTCTTTATCAGTAAGTGCTTCAAGTTTTATTCACTTTCAACCTGCATATTATGAAGTTTATGCCACCTGCATATTACATATTCCTCTAATCCTGATGTCAACTTGTTCTTCAAATAGTTCAACTTCTCAGATTGTTTGCTCGGTGTACAGATAAAATAAATATCGTGAAAGGCTACAACCCTGACACACTCTTCTTCTTTGCAAAATATGCAGTGTTGCATTCAAATTTGTTTGAATGACTGTGTTCTGGCTTATGTACACACCCTACTAAGTGTCCCAGAATTCCCATTCTTCCCAAGGTTATCCATACCTTGTTATGATTCACACAAATACCTTTGCACAGTGAACAAAACAGAGGTAAACACCTTTCTGATATTCTTTGTTTTCAGCTAAGATCCATCTAACATCTGCAATGAAAAGCTTTGTCCCACATTCTTTACTAAATTTGGTTTGGACTTCCCACAATTCTCTGTTGATGTACTGCTGCAACTTAAAAAAAACCCTTCATAATGACCTCACTTTCATGTGATATTATATTATTTGATAATTTCTGAACTCTATTTCATCTCCTTTATTTGAAGTGGGCACAAACACATATCTCTTCTAGTTGGTAAGTACAGATATGGAAGTCCTTATAGACTTGCATCCATCTATTGAAACACCTCTTGTACAGTTGGCATTCCAAGACCTGGAGCCGTAAAATGGAGGGGTCAGTGTTCTCACTGAAGCTAGGATTTCTTTAAATACCATTGGTTCTTGATCACATGCCACCTCCTAAGATGACTTCTTTTTGGTTTAGTGACTTTATTCCTTCCATCTTCTTGTCATGTTTCCTGCTTCCTCAGTGCTTTGCCTATAGAATCCTTCAAAATATGGCAACTGCAGGCTGGAAATTTTACTTTAGCTCTTTTAGCTTGAGAAATATAGAGTGTATATTCAACTGTCTCACTTCCCACCTGGCTTTCTAACTTCAGGTCTGTGTACATTTAGTTATAATGAATATAACCCCTTTGCTTTCTCTACTCTGTGGTTCAGTAAATTTCAGAGTCTCTTCTGATATCCATTTTTGTCTTTCTTTCCCTTTTATGTCTTTTTAGTGACCTTTTTGTATTCATCGTTTATGAGGCCCTTACTGTCATCCCACTTGTCTGGTCGCTGATGTTCATTGTGTAAAATATAAAATCTATTTTTGAGATGGTTTCTAAATTGAAATGTCTTCAAGGTCATACCCACTTGTGGATTGATTGTAATTTCCTTAGTTTCAACTTGAACATGCATAGACTGGTCTGTTAAGGAAGTTGTTCTAACTGTAGACATTGAACTTCTCCATCTTCTCTTCCTGTAGCTGTAGTCAATCTGACTCCATGTATTCCATTTGGCAAGGTCCACATGTATAGTGGTTGAAATGCAATGAGCAAGCTTTTGGTCCTGCAGACTTCTCTCATGTGACCTCCTGGATTATTATTTTTTTTTTATCACACAGGCCATATTCTCCAACTACTGATCCTTCTTCATTTCTAAAGTTCTCATTGTTGTCACTGGTATTTTTCAGGATCTCTTCACTGCATGTGTAATCAATTTCAGATCATGGATATTGATATGTAAAACTTTATTTTCCTGTTAGCATGGGCATTTGGTACATAAATTTGAATAAGAGTTGAACTGATCTTCCTCGTAGCCACGTGGATGTCATCACATTGCTGACCGCACAATCTTTGGCATAGATCTTGCTATGTTCTTTGTGGTGATGAATTATATATTGTCCCTTTTGAATATGTCATACCAAGAATGGTGGACCATATGACTGTCTCATTTAGTTCGTCCCAGCTCATCTGAGCCTAGGATACCAATCTTTATTTCTTATTTCGTTTTTGATGATTTCTAGTTTTCCTAGATTCACACTCTGTATATTTCATCTGCTGGTTCCCAATGGATATTTGTAGCTGCCTTTTCTGCTTCTCATGTTCAGTCATGTCCAAGCAGATGGAAGTGCCTGAGGATTCACTCCAGTCACAGGACAGTGGCTGACTCTGATTTGAGGAGACAGCTCCTTTTCCTTGTTGTTTTCTGAGCGCTTTCCAACCGGAGAGGCACATCTCTCTGTGCTGTCTCCTGCAAGGATCCATTCCTGTTCTCAAGGTTCTCACTGGCCCATGTGTTCGGAAGTCCATCACCAGGTCCTTTCCCCTCGTCAGTCTTGGTCTGGAGTCTCCACTGGTATCTGTCTACCACAAACAGCCCTGCAGGTCTAGGAGCTCTCAGTGGCATAACTTCCAGCAGCACAGTGTGAGGCAAGCCACCAGAGTAGGCCAAACTGGCAAGAGAGTGGTAGATGCTAAGCCCAGCCCTGTCACTAAGTAAATACACCCAGAGAGGAGGTTGTGGCCATCCAAGGACACATAAGAACACAGCCCTGGCCTCAGTACCACCTTAATCACTGTTGACCCCACTCTTACTCCATAGGCTCAACTGCACAAGTCAAAACATTCTGGGGAGAGATCGGAAAGCTTGCAATAAATTCCATTAAACTCTCTTGTCTGTGCCTGGTCTGGGATTTTCACTTCTTTTGGAAATTAAAAACAAATCTCCCTCCCCCCTTGAAATTCTAACTTTATTCACCCCTCTTAACTTTTTATAAGAAGACATCATTAGAAATGATTCACGATGTCCTTCTGCAGGGACTGGTCTCTTCTGACAACATGTCCAAAATATGCAGCCTCGCCATCCTTGCCTCTAAGGGAGCATTCTGGCCCTCCTTCCCCCAAGAAAGATTTACTGGTCCTCTGAGCAGTCCATGGTGCTTTCAGTATTATACACCAGCACCGCAATTCCGACACACCAGTCCTTCGTGTCGTTACAGGTATGTCAAATGTAGGGTCCAAACAGATCAAATAAATTTCTTTTACTGCACATGAAACACTTACACAATTTTATTAACTTAAAACCAGCAGAGATCCACTCATCTCAGCATCTTTTGCCTTGCTAAATTCCTAACTACTTGCACAGTACATAAAGTTGAGTCCTAAGTAAATATGAATTGAATGAGTGAATGGGTAGACTTGGAAAACTTATTACATCTGGAAATAAAATGTATTACATATGGCAGCGATATATATACATAAATACATATAAGTAATTTTCATACGCTGTAAATGATTGACATAGCTGACATAGGGTACTCCCTAACATAGCTACAAAAACAAACACTGCCATTGACGCATAGCAGTCCTCTAGGACAGGATAGAATTGCCCTTGTGAGTTTCTGAGATGGCATCACTGTTTACGGGAGGGAGAAATCCCAGTCTTTCTCCCATGGAGCTGCCAGTGGTTTTGAACTGCTGACCTTGCAGATGGCATCCCAATAGATGACCAGTCTGCCACCAGGGCTCCTTCCCCTAACACACGGGTATTGCTATCTCGGTTTTGTAGATTAGCAAGCTAAGACTGAGCAATAGTCAAGACCAATCCCTGGTTACTGAGCACCTGCTCTAACTAAGGTGTGCTTCACCAGCAAGTAACTTCTCAGGGGTACCTGACTTCAAACCCCATGCTCTTAGTCACCAGGGTCTGCTGGTTTTGAAGAATGAAGGTTACTGGAAATTAAGTGATACGCCTTTACACCTGACTCAGCTTCCCACCGACCCCAAAGGACATGGATGTCAGATCAGCACTGGACAATGGAAGCCCTCACTGCCTGCCCGCGAGCCTGTGGCAGTGTTGTGATTCTGCGCACCCACATGTGGGTGTCTACCATGTGGCCCTCACTGTTCATGGCCCGGCCTGTGCTTTCCATTAACTCTAACAAGCACGCTCCTCCCTGTCTACAGGCCAAGCTTGAGCATAGCGATTCTCCATCTGGTAGCCAGACACGGGGATGCATTTTAAGCCACTAACTGGATAAGCTGCATCAGCCCCCTGGGCAAGATGGAAGCTGGAAATAGAACAAGTGTGGCCCTGCAGTTAGCAGGGAACATTTCTGAGCCAAGGGAGAAAGACTAGAGGAGGAGGGAGTGATTCCGTGCTTCCAGCTTGTGTTGGGAATTGGCAGGTGCTAATTCCAGTCATCTGGGCACCCTTCTATCCCTTGGTACCTGCACCTCCAACTTGTTCCTACACTGGCTGAGAAGTACCACTTCCCTTTCAGGAGCCACAGCCTTGGGATGTGCCCTTGGGGACAGTTCCACTCTGTTTGGTGTTTGGTGGCCATCAGTTAGGGTCAGCCTCCATGCCCCGGGTCATGGGATTTGGCATCTGGTCAGGTCTGACTCATGGAGCAAACATGTGTGTCCTAGTAGAGCTGTGTCCCACAGAGTTTTCAATGGTCCATCTTTTAGAAGTAGAGCACCCGGCCTTTCTAGCAAGGCACGTCTGCATAGACTTGGACCTCTCACCTTCTAGTCAACAGCTGAGAGTTTTGACTGTCGTCTCTTCCAAGGATCCTCATCTGTAAGGCTGCAAACTAACTCTGGATAAGTGGTTCTCAATCTTCCTAGAGACCCGACCCTTTCATACAGTTCCTCATTTTGTGGGGGACCCCCCCCCCAACCATAAAATTATTTTCATTGCTCCTTCATCACTGTCATTTTGTTACTGGTATGAATTGGGCCACCCCTGGGAAAGGGTCGTTCAACCCCCAACAGGGTCATGACCCACAGGTGGGGAACTTCTGCTCTAGACACTTCTCTCACAGCACCCACTCGACGTCCTCAGAACTCTCAAGTGGCAAGCAGGGGAAGGGGGTGGGGTGGTTCTCAACTGGGAGTGACTATACCCCTTGGGAACATGTTTGGTTGTCATAATGTGTGTGTGTGTGTTGTACAACTGGCATGCAGGGAGTAAACCTCAGGGATAGAGCTACAGATTCCCAGTACACAAGACACCCCACAACCAAGAGTTACTTGACCCCCAATGTCCAAGACATTGAAGTTCAAAGACTCGTGGTTGAAGGTGGAATGGAAATGGGGACCTTACTTAGCAGGGAAAGCGGGAGTCTTACATGACGGAAATGTGCTGCTGCTACTTATGATGGTCAGTGTCACTGTTGTTTCGTTCTGTCTTCTGTCCTACCTGCTTCTGACCCTGGTTTCTGATCTGATGATTCAGTAGGAGCCAGCTGCCTCCACCCTCTGTTCTAAGATGGCTTGTTCTAGACTTACCCTAGGAGAATGTCCCATTTCTGGGGCAAAGTTGATCGATTAGGCACGACACCACCCCAGCCAGTTAGATGTTGTGAGTCACCCAGGAGGACTTCTGAGGGGAGGGCTATCTCGTTGTGGTCCAGCTTCCTCTGGAGAGGAGGGACCGAAAGCAGAGCTGCCGGTAGCAGTGGTCACCACAAGGAGAAAACTTGCCTCACGATGGAACCAGCATAGAGGGAGGGAGGGAGGGAGTAAAGAAATCCATGGAGGAAACCTTTAAATTAGCATGACAGACCTTGCTGAGCTAACAATACCTGAGTTCAGAAGCCCTGAACTTTTTTTTTTAATGACATAGTAAACTGTCCATTTATTTACCTCCCAGGCATCCTCAGGTTAGGACAGCCATCCTCAAACTATGCGGCCCACCAAGGACATTTATCTAGCCTGTCACGTGTTTTTGCCACTGCTGCCCGTCCTGCTTAGCAGCCAACTCATCCCGGACCTGCAGTGAATTTGCTCATAGTTTTTTTTTTTTTTTTGGCATCACTGCCCTCAGGTGGTGGGAATAGGAGGCCCAGCCTTTGCTCCGTGGAGCTGGAATTGAACCTCCACCCCAGTGGGCCAAAGTCTCGCACACAACCACTACGTCACCGGGGCTCAGCCCAGTTTTTTTAAAATTATAGTCTGGCCCTCCAATGATCTGAAGGACCGTCAACTGGCCTGTTTAAAAAGTTTGAGAACCCCTGGGTTAGGGTTTTGTTCTTTGTGTTGTCATTCGTTGAACGCTTCATTATCGGAGCATATTTCTTTCCCCTCAGACAGCTTACATACATTTGTCCCATGACATGGGCTTGTCATCCCCTCAGTACAATGGTCTGCTTCCTGCTTCCTCCCCGGCTTCTTCCTCCTGGCTTCCTGGTTCCCCTTCATCCTGCTCTCCTGCGTCTTCCTGCTCTCTGAGCTGGGTGTGGGGGCGACTCCTGCTCGGGGCGCTTAGTGGTGGATGGGCACCGGGAGCACATTCCTTTCTGGCATTCCTGCCTACTTGATAGAGCAGTGGGTCTCAACCTGCTTCACGCCTCCACCCTTTTTTTTGGGGGGGGGGCATCACTGCCCTCTGGTGGGAGTAGGAGGCCCAGCCTTGCTCCTGGAGAGCTGCTGCTGGATTTGAACCACCAACCCAGCGGGCCCCAGTCCCACGCAAAACCACTATGCCACTGGGGCTCAGCCCACCACCACCCTTTTATACAGCTCCTCACGTGGTGGTGACCTTCCCGCCGCCCCCCCAACCATAAAATCATTTTCATTGCTACTTCATCATTGTCATTTTGCTACTGGTATGGATCGGGTCACCCCTGTAAAAGGGTCGTTTGACCCCCAAAGGGGTCACGACCCACAGGTTGAGAACCACTGCTTTAGAGGCCTGTCCTGATTGGGTGACAGTTCATTCCTGGGGGTGGGGTCAGCTCTTGGCTGGAGGGCTTGCAAAGGGCCACCATCCTGAGGGTTCTGCCGGTATCTGTCAGTCCGCAAAGCCTTCCTAGCCTGGTTCCCGCTCACAAGGAGGTGTTCTCCATCTCTACCCCGAGAATCACGCTGGTTGTTGGTTTTGTATCTATGCCTTGAATGAGGCCATGGGGTTTCCTTTCCCTTCCTATTTCCCTGAGAGGCTTTGTTTTGGTTTCCTTTGATCAGGCCTGTGCTGCTTTCTTGTCTTCTGCCGCTTGGAAAAGCCTGACTGAGACCCTTCGCTCTGAAGGGACGGTAATAGTAAGTAATGACTTCCATTAAAAAAAAGGGAAAAAAGCAACAACAATGAAAAACAATCTGCAGATTCCTTTGCCGTCTGTACACAGGGGATTACATAATGCAGCCAGTACATCTGGAGAAAATTCTGGAAGGCAGCGTTTTCCTGACAAGAAGGATATCTAAGGGAACAGCGACTGGCTATTCATAACACAGGGGCAAGCTGGCAGCCCCGACTCCGAGACGCCCCAGCACAAACGGGGAGCAGGAGGTTTCATCTGTCTTGTCTGGAGCAGAGGGTGCTGGGAGAACAGAAGCCATCCTGACACCTGTCATCACGGCATTCAGGATGCAGAGGCCCATGTCCCTTTCACAGCAGATGGGCTGCTCCCTTAGCAGGGGTGTGCCAGGCAGGTAGAGAGCGGCGAGGGGAGATGGGCGCAGGAACTCAGTCGTCGAGCCCCCTGGGGAGTGGTGCAGGAGCCACCCAGCGGCTCATCTCAGAAGCAGCCTCCCCTGCCTCATGCTCTGAAGCACCCCAGGGGCGCGGTCTAGGTCAGGCTGCTCAAGGTCAATGATGAACATGGCAGGGATCCCCCAAGCGGCCTGCACCCACTGCAGGTGGTGGGGACAGGCCTTCAGAGGGTCGGTCCTTCAGCATCGACTTTTGAAATCAGAGAGGCCGCCACATCCAATCTGGGTGGCCTCCTGAATTTCTTAGTCTGAATGTCTCTTAGGTGCCCGGACCCTGTTCAAGGTAGGGTGATGTCAACTGTGAATAAGAGAGTCATGGGGATCCCTGAAGAATGCTGCTCAAAGTCACGGAGAAAAATCAACAAAGGCAGCAACGTGGAAGCAAATATCTCAAGGAGGAGAAGAAACCAGCTGTCTGCAAAGCTAGGGAACAGCCTCTTGAAGAAGGAAAAGGATGTGAGAATTGGCGGCGCCCTATGCGCTGGGCTGTACTCACTTGAGGAGAGGTGGACACGGGCAGACCAGCCCACTCTGAAAGCCATGGGAAACCCCGGAAAGGTTTTAAGCCCAGAGATGTGAACCCATCTCCCTGTTGACAATGCTTTGACAGCTCAGTGCTCATGGACTTAAAAACCCCTACCCCAAACCCCTAGCTCTTAAGTCTATTAAGACTCACGGTGACCCTACGGCCCCACAGCATTTCTTTATGGAGTCAGACTACCACATCTTTCTGTGGTAGCAGCAGGTGGGTTCAAACCACCAACCTTCCAACCAACAGCTGAGCAGTTGACCATGACGCCAACAGAGAGGGAGGTCCTGGGACGGCATTCTAAATCAACAACCTCTCTAGGGTCGTACCACTGGGAAAGTGCATGATCTTGTCTGAATCAACAACCAGAGTCAGGTAGTCACATCTACGTTCATAGGAGACCCTGCTTGGGCAGGCTTATGTCTATCACTCTGGAACCCGCTGGAAGGCCTAGAGCCATCTGTACATTTCGTGAAGATTGAAACTGAGGGCCTGGGAGGTTCATTCAGACGGCCAGGCTCTCCCAGCTGGTGAGGCTCAGAGCCAGGACGTGGCCCTGGTCTGTGTGATCTCAAAGGCCACACGATGACAGAGGTCAGCCGACTACAGCCTGAAGGCCACAGCTGGCCGGACTGTTTGTTTTGTAAATAAAGCTTTATTGGAAAACAGCCATGCCCGTGTGTTTACATAGTGTGTCAAGCACCTGGCTCCCCAAAGCCAAACATAAGAATCATCTAGCCCCTTCTGTCAAAGTTTGCTGGGCCCTGATCCACATGGCACTGAGCTCAGGTTGCTTCCTGGGAGAAGAATGTGCAGGCTGAACACAGTATGATGGATACCCAGCCTCCCCACTGCTCCTCTCCCACTCCGTTCTCCTGCAGTGTGCACTTACGCTTGGACCCAGAACTTAAAGAGGGATTACAAACACATGGCGACATATACCCCACAACTGGGAGCTAGAAGTTCTAAGAAGAGTTTCTGAGGGAACTAATGTCCCAGCACGTGACAGGCGGCATCATACAAGGGAATACGGGTTCCTTTCTCCCGTGGCTGGCATTTCTCCCCCAGGTACTGTCTTGTTTGTGAGGCTGTCTTGAGGGAAAACCGACTAGCAACCCACGCGATTTCTTTGTCACACAGATCAGAATCAACAGCTAGCAGAAGAGGCTTTGCGCTGATAGATGGAATGCCATCTGGTAGCTGGACTGAGGCGGAGCTCGGGGCCCAGCTTAGCCTTCTAGCCCGAGCTTTGGCAGATGCCTCCTTGACTCAGTTTACCAATTAGCAAGATAGATGAGGCAACACAGCATGGTCCCTAGGGGTTGGTTTCCAATTCGACCCGGGAGCTCTGGGTAGAAGGAGCATTGACGTCAGCAGGCGCTCCCCAGTGGAGCAGGGTTTTACCCGTGCCCTGCCCAACAGCATGCCCTCGTGCTGTTGGCGGCTCCTTGGGGACAGAAGGCTGTGGTGCTCTGGCTGGCTGAAACACTCACTTTGAGGGGATGGCCTGCAAATGCAACTGGTTCACTCCTCTCATATATTCACATCATAAAATCAGAACAGACTCAGGTGGCTCGCAGCCCGCTATCCACCAGAGGTTGGTGGTTCACACCCATTGGGGGTTTGTGGGGAAGAAAGGCCCGGCAAATTGCTTCTGCAAAGATGACAGTCAAGGGAAAGACCCTGCAGCATCTCCACTCTGGAAGGCACAGGGACACGAGGATTCGTGGGCAGCCGCACCGTTTGGAAATGGGAGGACCACCTTTGGAGCATGGCCTGGGGGGCATCAAGGAAGAGGTTGTAAATGTAGGAGAGATTCCTGAGGATGACATGGTCCCCCTTCCAGGGGATGATGATTTATAAACCACGACACATCCGTTCTTCCTTTTTCACTGATGTTAATACGCAAAGCCAAATAGAACAAACACACTGCCCCGGAGTCAGGAATTGGCTACACCTGCCCCTGTGAGTTTCCAAGGCTACAATTCTCTGTGGGATTAGAAAGCCTCATATTTCTCCTGAGATTTGGGCTGGTGGTTTTGAACTGCTGACATGTGGATCACAGTCATCTGGGAGCTTTGAAACATCCATTATTTTTCCATCCATTTGCCCCTGGACTTTTGGAAGGCCCCTTGGAGTATTGGCGTCCTCTGGTTCAAGCCCACTGGGGGTTCCGAGAGGGAAAGATCTGGCACACACCATGGGGCCAGTCTTCTCTGTCCTACAGGTTGGCTAATAGGAGGCAGGGCTGATTCAAGGGCACCCATCCACAGCAACGGGTGAACGTGTTGGAAAAGGAAAATGCACACACAGGAACTGAAGACATGCACAGCACGCCGTCAGAGGCACACCCCCTCGAGGCAGAGTCCACTTGAGCTGGTGTCAACTCGCTCCAATGCCAACTTGCAGTGACCCTGAAGGTCAGGGTAGACCTGGCCCTGGGAGTTCCTGAAACTATAACTCCTTCAGGAAATAGGAAGCCTCATTTGCCTCCTGCAGACTGGCGCCCGGTTTTGAACTGCTGACCTTGTAGTCAGCAGCCCGATGTAAGACCCACTATGCCACCAGGGCATCTAGAGTGTGTAAACACTACAGATGAAAATAAAGGCATGCAGACTCGGTTTTCAAGAAGCCGACCTGTGGACTACTTAAAATTGCACCCCGAACTATCCAGAAGTTCCTGCTTCAAAACCAGGCTGTTCAGGGATATAAATAATTATCCATACAGGCAAAGTGTCATTGGGTATAAGCATCTTATTATTTGAATGAAATACTAAATAGTATCAAGAGTTTGCGTGCAAGTGTGTGCATGCGTATGTGTGTCTTGCTCTTTGGAAACACAACATGTTTAAGACAAACCAACAAACACAGGCACCGGGGAAGGGCGGCAGTCCATGTGGTCTGGAGTGGAGACATGTGCAAACACTACATGAGTGACTTATTACCGCATGGTGGAGGCTCCACAAAGCTTTTGTTTGGTCTGCAAATGTGAGGGAAATACCCAATGTAGCATCTCCCAGCACACCTGTCTGTATGGGCTTTCGGTCCCTCATAACGCACCTGTGTCCATCCATAGTGGCAGGCAGGAAAATGGTGCTCAGTCTTTCACAGTCAGTCTTCCTCCAGCCCAGGCCTAAGTTCACATCTGAAAGCCTTTGCTTGAGCTCACTCACCTGGAAGAGGCTCCCTAGCTTTCTCTCGACCTGCACACACCTGCCCACCTGTTGCTCGGTGGCTTCACCCCCTGCACGTCTCTGCCTATCACACAAGACACATAAGCATGGTTGTGCTCTTGGGAGGGACTTGGCCTCCCTCGTTGGGCTTGTATGAAAGCTGCTGCTATTGAATGGCAATGCTATTTATGTAGCTGGCTTATGCTCTCCGTTCAAAGCTACCAGCTGCTCGTTGGGAGGTAGATGAGGCTTTTGACTCCATAAAAGATACAGTCTCAGAAACCCACAGGGACAGTTGTACTCTGTCTCAAGGGTCACTCTGGGTCTGAATGGACTTGATGGCAGCGAATAACTGCCTTTTGGGGGTCCCTCTGAGACAGCACTTCACCAGAATTCTTCTCAGATTGCCCCCTCCCCCCCGCCGTCTCATCTATCTGTTTCCCTTGATAGCTCTCACTGCAACTTGCAGACCATATGCATTCATTTCTGCGGCTAATGCTGGTCTCTCCCCACCCCCGGCCCCCCTTCCTCCAACCCCGAACTGACCTTCTTGGGACAAAAAGTCCCTGCATGGTGCAAACAATGAACAGTTTGGGCTGCAAATGCAAAGTTGTTCTGACAAGAAGTGCCTTAAGAATAAAGGCCTGGCAGTCTGTTTGAAATGCCCACTCCCATACACCTTATGGGGGCACAATGTGGCTGCCACCCTCATAGGATAGCCATGGATTGGAAGAGTGAACCTCTAGATGTATTTTATCCGCTTAGTCAAGCTCTGTGTCTGGTACACAACAGGATGCACAAAACTGGTTGATCACTTTCCATTAGGGAGCAAAAGATGTGTGTTAAGTGATTGTCGCTCCCTGGGAGCCAGAGAAACTCTCTTACACACACACACACACACACACACACACACACACACACACACCATTCCTATACCTGGCCCTGCTAGGTTAACTAGCTAGCTGCCTGGCTTTTACCTTCTTTCTTCTGTGTGGGCTTTGCAGGGGACGCCAGGTGCTCTGAGCACAATGTCTATTTTATGAGCTAACATTTATTGTAGACACTTTGGCCCATTGGCCATGATTCCCTAAGCCTGCCCTCTCTGCTGACAAGCTAGTCAATGTCTCTGGGAGATTTAAAGAGGCTCTGGCGGGGAGCAGAGAGGATTGTGGAGTGCCAGGGGCACCAAGTAGGGGAGCAGGCGGGATCGGCCACAGAAAGCCGCTCCCAGACCAGACAAAGAATGCAGATGGCCCTAATTGCTGTCCTTGGAACTCACTGCTCCCCATAAATTGGGTCCTGAAGAGCAGGACTTCAGACAAACCCAGACACATAGCTGGGGACTCTAGTGTAGATGAGGGGTGACGGGTGGGGGAGTCTGGGAGTTGCTGGGTGGTATTCTGGCTGAAATCCACAGGTCTCGGAAATTCCAGAACATTCTCTTCCTCAGTCAGAGCCCTCAATTAATTACGGAAACCAACTTGTTGCCGGGCATAAATCAGACCTTGAAAAATGTCATCTGCTAGTGGATTTCACAACTTGGGGTGGGGCAGAGAAGACTTCAGTGAGTTCGGAATGCCATCAAATCCCCATTGTGATAGATAGAAATCTTTAATTAAAAAAACTCAAAACACTTTTTTTTTAAAAGACTATTCATTTTCACTCAAGCCCCCAGTCAATTCGGTAGAACAAAGGCACCTACAACTTGGCATGCAGTGCGCAGTCACTACCCACAGGTGAAATGGGAGTGGAAGTGGCAGTCTGCAATTCAGCCCCAAACAGATATTCATTCGCTGCCAACCCCTGCTCGGCCTCCAAGGACTGAATGCACGGGGCCCTCAGAGGGCCAGGCCCCTCCCCTTTAGAACGCTGCAGTACGGCCATGGTCACACAATGGTTACCTGAGCAGCTGCCAACCAAAAGGTCAGAGGTTTGAATCCAACGGGTGCTTCACAGAAGAAAGGTGAGGCAATTGGTTTCCATAAAGGTATTAAACTGGCTTCCCTGGAGTTGCTTCAGACACACAGGGGCGCTTTGTAGGGTTTACGAGGCTGTAAATCTTTAGGGGAATGGATGGTTTCAATTACCTTGGGAAGGGCGGCTGGTGGATTTGAACAGCTGACCATCTGGTTTGCAGTCCAACGCTCACAGAGTCATCAGGGCCTTCAAAACTTAGAGGGTCACTGTCCGTTGGAAAGGACTCGTCAGCCGTGGGCTTGGTTTGGTTTTAGCTCTCATACATTATTCCCAACATGCCTATCTCGCCTGATCAATTACAAGCCTCATGAGGAAAGAAAGGTGGGCCTTGTTCACTTTCAAATTCCAGAGTCCGGTCTTGTGTCTAGGCGCCCTGGTAGCATAGTGCTCATGCTTTGGGCTGTGACCCTGAAGGTCAGCAGTTTGAAACCACGAGCCTCTCTGAGGGAGAAGGACTGGGCATTCTACTCCTGAAAAGTTACAGCCTGGGAACTCCCAGGAGGGCAGTTCTACTCTTTCCTATAGGGCCGCTCTGAGTCTGGATTGGCTCAATGGGGGTGGGTGTGTGAGTGTAGCATTTAAGCAGCTCTGTGGCACTGTGGTTTCATGTTTGACTGCTAACTGGAAGGCTGGAGGCCCATCCTCCCCAGCTGTCCCAGGGCAGAAAGAGGGTACACATCAGTAAGTTCAGTGTCGGGCACACAGTCTCACGGGTGTTAGTGTTGTGTGCTGTTGAGGCTATTTTGATTCATTGTGACCCCACAAGCCCCACGCTGCTTCAGAGGATGTGGTCTAGAAGCAGTAGCCGTCTCTCTGTCCCCAGGAGCCCCTGCTCAGTTGAGCTGCTCATCTTTTGGCTAGCGGTGGGGCCACAGGTGCTCCTTCACACAGGTGAGTCCCTGATACAAACTGGCCCCCTGAATCACAGAAAGCCCCAGAGCCTGCATGCAAGAAGCTCATAATCAAGTCATAAACAGGCAAGGAAGGTCAGGGCTTACAGGCTGGGGTGGCAACCCCTGGAGCAGAACCATGCCCATGCAACTGCAGAAGCAAGGGCTCAGTTGAGGACATGGATCATAGGGACTTGTAGGGTGGGTGGGATCTAGAAGATTCCAGATGCCTGATGGAAGGAATAGCCTGTAAAAAGGCACCCAGGAAAGAACAGTACACTCTCCAAATGACTAGAGTGGCCTATTACCCCATGACAGGGATGCCATCTTCAACCAAGCTACATGCCCAACGGATTTACATGCCCTCAGATTTGGTCCAATGAGTTAAGACAGAACGAGGCAGTCAATCCTATGACAACTTGTCACAGTGGTTTAAGTCCCTGCCAATCCTTATATCAGTAGAATCACAACATTCCTCAGAATAAGTGGAAGATGCTGTTAAAATACACATGAGAAAACACATAGAGAAAATCCCCTCTAAGAGCTGCCCCAAGAGCTGGGAGTCCTTGGGGGCCTGGGATGTTGTCATTAATACTCTGATCTAAGGTCTTCACCAAATGGGTCGGTAATAGAGGACGTGCATTAAGTAGTATGAGTTCAAATGATCTGATGGTCAGAACCAAAGCATCACTATTCTGGGTCCAGAACCCCAGGTCTGTGCCAGCATATTGCATGCACTTTATTGTGTACCCCACATAGTGTGTCCCTTACAAAGTGGCCATCTGTGGCCACTCTGCATGAGCAAGTCTCTCGGCACCATTTTCAGATCAGCACTTGGGAGTGCTCACTCCATGATCCTGTGTCACATTTTGATGGCTCTCACATTATTTCCAACAGTCTCATGATGCTACTGTGTATTGAATAACTCATGGCCCTCGATTTGATTCCAATCATAGTGACCCCCTGGGACTAGGTAGAAGCACCCCTGTGGGTTTCTGAGACTAACTCTTTATAAGACAAGGAAGCCGTATCTTTCTACATTCGAATTCTGGCTGGAGGTTTTGAGCTGCCTACCCTGCAGTTGACAGGCCATCAGGGTTCCTTCTTGTGTCAACCGAACTCCTTAAAGGTTGTGTGAAACAAGGGACTCTTAAACTGACCCTTGCAACAAGGATTGTGTGAACCAACCTACTGCTATAGCAATCATCTGTGCTTGGAAAGCTCTACAGTTTAATAGGATGTGTGCAGGTCTGGTTCAAGCTGCTAAGGATTTTTCTGGAAATAACTCTTAGAGTAGCTACTTACTTGTAATAGCATCTGATGATAGGCAAAAGAATGTCCCTTTGCTGGCTGCGCTCAATTCTCCTCCCCATTTACGCACACTTGCTGCTCATACAAGGGTGTGAGGTACCTTCAAAGATCTGATCTCACGAATGCTCTGCATGGCCACCCACAAGGCTTGTTTCCCACAAGGCTTGCTTCCTCACTTCTGGTAAGTCTAGATTCCGAGCTCCCTTCCTCAGACAAGCCTTCAATGGCCATTCTGTCCACTCTGGACCTTCCAAGCTCACCCCTGATGCTGCTTCTGCCATCTCTTGACATTGTTTTCACCTTAGCATCCCCCTAACAAATGATGTATTGGATATATTGAGCCTTATTCTCTTTCTTCTCTTTCAGAAATAAATATGAGTAGGCAGGAAAATTTGACTACTTGTGTCATGATTGTGTCATCACACTCAGGAACAAGGACTGGCCTAAAATCAGGGCTAAATACAAGCATGGCTCACTCAAGAGCATCTCCACTCCCAAAGCAATGGGCAAGAATGACCGTCACTGTCCCATGCTACTACTCAATCAGTTGGGCCACTGTGGATAGTCATTCTTCATTCCCAAAAAGAAACTCCTTCAATAATCATTGACGAAGAACCAAAGTGGTGGGCACGGTTGGGAAGAATCTATGAGCCGTACCTTTGATTCCTTGAGGACCACCCTCTTTTTTGTGGAACCAGTCTCCTGCTACACCGTGATCAACTGGAGGAGAGTTGACTTAGAGAGTTAAGCCTTTGGTTAAGAGGTAACCCAAGACTTTGAGGAGAGAGAGAGAGAGAGAGAGAAAGAGAGAGAGAGAGAGAGAGAGAGAGAGAGAGAGAGAGGATGCTGGAGGATATTATTAAAGATCTACAAGGGCGAAGAGCTGAGTACGACCTTCCTTGACACCTCGCTTGAGCTTTTTCTTGAGTTCCATGCTAGGACCATCCCCATCCATTGCCACGGTTGTTGCTTTGTTGTTACACTCCTTGAAGAGGGTTGCTCTTACTCAGAAATTAAAGAACTCTGATTGAGATACAAAGCAGGCACTCAGCCCTGCCCCAAATGATCTTTCTCTAAGGAGATACTGCCAGACTGAGAAGTCAGGACAGAGGACTTGAGCCTGATGGCACCTGGGGGCACCCAGACCAGGCAGAGTGGAACTGAAAGGCTTGGTGAAGGTCAGTCTATAGCTGAGGTCACCTGGCTCCTCACCACTGATTCAATGCAACACTGGGAATCCCTTGGGCCATCCAGGGAGAATTATGGAGCTCTAACAACTGAACAGATAATGCACTGTTGGTGCAGTGAGTTAAGCATTCCACTCTTACCCCAAAGGTCAGCTGTTTAAGTCCATAAAGAGCTAGGCCTTGAAAACCCTATGGAGCAGACCCTATAGTGGTGCTATGTGTGAGAATCAATTGGATGGCAGTGAGTTAACAACAAGTCATGAATGGCCTGGACCTGGCAGCATTCTGTCCTATTGTGTCCCATGAGTTGGGGACTGACTTGAAAGCACTCAACACCAAGAGCAGCAACAACAACAAACTCAGTAATGAGCCTGAGATTGTAGCCAGTGAACATTTCCTTCCTGGGTCCCAGGAGACATTGCCATTGAGAACCTGGGCTGTGGCGTGAGGCCACCTGGCCTTGAATCAGGACTTGGCTCTGCACCTTGGGGGAAACTCTTGCCCTCTTTTAGGGATTATAGGTCTTTCAACTAAAATAGGAGAGCAACAACAAAAATAATAATCATGAATGGATGACTTACATATGCTGTTTAACCAGCCAGTATTTTACCACACCAAGTTTTTTAGAAATGATAACCGCAAACGCTCATTTTTTTGGTTTATCTTAAGAAATAAGCCACCACTCCAATCTGGTTACTCCTTGGTCCGACAGATCATGATGTGCAAATCCTACAGCTCTCAGTGAGCCATCTTTTGTTAGCAGTTAGTTATACCACTGCCACTCGGGACTCCTCAGACATGTGATCGAGTAGGTATTAATATCCCTTTTGAGAGAGAAGCAAACTGAGGCCCTCAAAGGCTGCATGGGTTTTAAAGTCCTAGGCAGGTAGCAAGTGGTAATTAGTATATGTTCTCCATAAACTGCTTTATTCCAATGCTATCAAATTAATTCTGATTCACAGTGACTCTCCCTAGAGTTTAGGGGACTGTCGGTCTTTATGGAAGCAGACAGTCTTATCTTTATGCCTCAGCGATGCTGGTGGATTTGAACAACAGACCATGTGATTTGCAATCTGAAGCTCAAAAGCAAAATAAAGTTCAAGCTCCGCTCTTTGCCCTGGTCAAAGGCATGTGCAAAAGAAAAGTGTGTGCTGAACCTGACTCATGCTTATTCTTGAATGAATGAAACAAAAGAATGAATGAAGGAGAACCGTGGAAATGATTGATGAATTTAAAAAAAAATAAGATTTGATTTTGTTCACAAGGTTTATGGATAATTGGATTCACCCCACTAACCTAATAGGTAGAAGTTTAGTCAATGAGTTTGTCAATTGTCCTCTTGTCCCTGACAGTGTGGTCCACTTCTCACTACTGACATGGTCTTGGCTGAAATCTCAGCATATGGGGATGCTGAGATAGTGAGTCTGATTGCAAAAGAGAAAAGAAATCTAAGTCCAATGGTGGGCCAAATTGCCTCAAACACTTTAATACAATATCATTCCAGCACCGGTCCTTTGCAATTTGTCATAAAGCAATTTCCCCAATATATAAATACTTGCTCCTAATTCCAGGGGGCTGAAATTAAGCAGGAGGACTGCAATGAGAACATCTACAGTAATTGCTGTGTATCATGTGCCATTCTGGACTGTGAGATGTTCTTGGTGATGGGAGTGGTAGTATTACTTATGATAAATTTTATTAATGTTTATTCTGTGGCAGGCAATATGAAAAATGCCTTACCTATATCATCTTATTTAATTTTTAATAATCTCAGATTAGGTTTTTTTTAATCAGAGATGTCTAAGGAGAAAATAATAATAAAGAAGGCTTATGACTCCCACCTCCCCTAGATAAATCAAATAACATTAAAAAACAAGAACTAAATAGCGAAAAGGCAGCCTGTGTTTGTGATGACAAAAAGTTCAGAGAGAAAATGTTCCAGGGTGAGGCTGGAAGAACAGCTGACACGACGATGCTAGGGTCATCTTTAAGCCTTAAACAGAAAACTACCTTCTAAAGTCATTTTAGAACCAAACAATGGTTGTTCTGGACATGTCAAGAATGTCTGCTGTGGAGCATGATGGTCTTTGATGAGCTATGTCTACATGACCCACTTGGAAACCACAGCTTGCGAGGTTAAGTAAGCAGCGTGTGTTCACAGCAGAGGAGTCATTTGGAAAGAGGAAACGGTGTGTGTTCTTGAAGGATGGAATCAGTGGCACCAGAAATGCCATGGAGACATTGTCATACAGCCTGCTGTGCACATTCTCAACAACCTCAGTAAATGAAAGCAGCAAACAAAGGTCTCCATGCGAATCCCAAGCTCTCTCCTTAAAGGCTGTAACTTGAAAACAGGCCTTTTTCCTAGTGCAAAAAAGAAACGACATCCCGTCCCATCCCATCTGACTTTAGTGCGGCCCCCAAATTCTGTGGAGTGAGCGCTATGGCTATGCCCAATTCGTAGACGAAGAGCTGAGGTTGCACCAAATAACTCATTTGCCTCAGGCCTCTGAGTTCATCAGAATGGCGAGGCCTGGATTTGAACTGGCCTCTGATTTTAGACGCTGCTGTTCTTTTTACCAATCGCCAGATGAAAACTGATGGATGACTTTGCCCCAGGGACAGCGACACAAAAGGGGTGGGGGGGGGGTACGGCGAGGAAGTGACATTGGTCTTGGTGATGTGAGCCAAAGGGGGGCAAAGAGAAACTTCGATTGAATCGGGTTCTTTTTTGTAGGTCTCTCACTTTGGAGACAATTTGCAAGGCTAACTACACATACTGCAGTCATCCATTGTAGGTCTTATTTACTTACCTTTGGAAGGTAGAATTTGGGGACTGCTGCTCTTTACTGGCATCAAGTGGATTGCAGCTCAGTGTGACTCCATGTGTGCAGACCACGGAGTCACCGCTATCTAGGCAATTCCAGCTCATCACCACGCTATAGGGCGGGGTAGAACTGCCCCCATGGGTCTCTGCGACTGAAAATCTTCTCTGGATTGGAAGACCCATCTTTCTCCCTCAGGGCAGTGCACAGTCCACTACCCCACTAGGGTGCAGAGGGGCACTGCTAGGTGGGCCTCTCAAGGTTCTGACCTTTCAGAAGCAGAGAGCCAGGCACATCTTCGGAACTGTTAACCTTTTGGCTTAGAGTTGACTCATTAACCACGTAGGTCCCCCAAGGACAACCCTGTTGGGGCGACTCGAGTGAAAATAATCTGGGTAATTACAGTTCGAGGAGGCTTGACAAACACAAAGGCAGAGTGTTTAATTCATCACCAAGCTGCAGCCTATATTCCTCACTGTGATTGCACACACATGGGGGAGTTCAGCGTTGATCACTCCATAGGGTTTGGACTTGGATGGGACAGTTGCTCCTTGGGCAGAGAAGGGCGGTGAGCTGGTGGAAGAGCTGGGTGACTACTCAGATCTCTTCAACCCTTCATGCTGTGGTTTCTTGTGTATTAGTACCAGTGAATGTCAACTCTCTTGTCTTGTCTTGTCTTGGAATTGAACACGTCCTCTTTCCATTATTCTGACCAAGGAGGAATCTGAAGTTTAGGAAAGTTTTCTAATCTAGCATTTAACAAGATTTGGCACGGGCAATTTCTTAGGCATTACTGCCTTAAGTCCCCAGTGAGTTCTCATAATGGACTTCGTGATTTCATAGATGGAAGCGCAGAACTTTCGTCCCCCACATAAAACCAACCCTCACAAATAGATGCTCACCCGTTGAGAGAGCTTATCACCCCACCTTTGCTCACCGCTCTTTGGGGCCACCATTCTGAAAGGAGACCACCAATGGGGTGATGTCCCAAGCATGGCGAACCCTGTCAGAATTCTGCCAAGTGAAACCCCCCGACTAACCCAATGTTTTCCAAAAATAATGTGCTTTCCCTGAAAATGTAAAATTAACACCAAATGAAGATCTCTTAAGAGGCTCTAAAATGGAGCTGATGATCTCAGTAGCATGTAGCAGGTACTTGGTGCAATCAGTGTGTTCTACACAGGTAATTACTTTTACTACGAATGGTGCCTCCCACTCAGGGAGAAGGCTAAGAGGCTCCGACTGCACTTCATCACGCGGCTTCTTCATTATTGCTCCACCACCTACCGGGTAAAACAATTCACTGGCTCCATTCAGCAACTCTCACAAATGAGAAAAATTTATTAACATGTGTGCAGGATGGGACATATTTAGTAGGTGCCAAGAGGACTACTTACATGATTTTTTAAATCCATCCATCATTCAGCTGCTTGTGAAGTAAAGCACATCTGGACAAACTGGATGTTCACAAGGCAGATGCTGGTTTGCCTCAATGATCTGCTTCAACGTGCCCACAGACTGTTGTCTAAAGGTGTCGAGGTGGTGGAAAGAAAGGGGTGATGGGACTAGACCAGAGAGGAGAGGCTGTTGAGGAGTGCTTTGGGGGCAAGTTATTCATCTTCTCTGTGCTCATTTTTGTGTTTGTATTATAAGGAGTAGAATGGGAAATCTTACACACAGCCAGTTCTGTTCTAAGGTACTGGAGAGGTGTGAAAAATGCGCCTCCTTATCGTGGGGAGCTCTGGTTCCGAGGTGGGCTGTAAGCTGCAAGGTCCGAAGTCAGAAACCACCAGCCACTCCACAGAAGAAAGACGGAGTTCCCCGCTCACAAACACTCAGGAGTGGTTCTGCGCTCTCCTACAGGGTCCCTCTGAGTTGGCATGACTCGACGGCGATGGGTTTGGTGTCAGTATTGCAAATCACGCAGTAGCACCTCAGAGTCTCATGGGAAAAGTGGTTTGGGGACACAACACTCACCCGGGTGACACACAACAAGACTGGAATGTCAGCATGTCAAGGTGGCAATGCAGTGTGCAATACATGTCAAATGACTCAGAAGACAAACGCCAATATATGTGGCTTTTTACTTTGGGGAAATGGAACTTAGAAGGGTCACAACCTGTGGGTTACTCGGAAGTGGTAGGAGGTCGGGGTGGTGGTAGGAGTGGGGGGCTTAGAAATCCAAGTGAGAGCTGTAGCACCACGTAGGGGTGGGCAAGGCTCAGAACACATGCAGTGGTGAAGAGAGGCTGCCAGTGGACATTGGAAACATATGTGTGCATGGGTTCTGTGTCTCTGGATGACTGCATTCAGCCAGGTGGGGTCTTCTATGTTGACTTGGTGATTACTGCACTTGCAATTACACGTGGACAAAGACATGAGCGGGGTGATGCTATAAACGTATTAATCTTCTTAGAACAAATTCATATTTCCCAAAGGAGCACTTACAGCAAGAACAACTATCTGGTGAGGAGGTAGTAGGCAGGGAGTGGGAACTCCTGAAGTATCATTGCCACTTGATTTCCATTGCTACCTCTATCTACGTGGGGTCAAAATTCAATCCCACGCATTGAAGGGATGGGCACAGAGAGCCAGTCAATCCTTTTATTGCTCTGAGTCAGCTAAAGAGTTAAGATTCTAAAGGACTTTCATTCAATGCGAATAGATACCTGGATGCATTTCTCCCTCTCCCTTAATTTTAATTTAAATCATTTTATTGGGGGCTCTTACAGATATTATAATAATCCCCAAATCAATTCTATCAAGCACACTTGTAGCCATCATCAATTTCAAAACATCATCTTTCTACTTGAGCTCCTATTATCAGTTCCTCTCTTTTCCCCTTAAATTCTTGCACATTGCCCTGAATAACAATACCACTTCCTATAAAGAGTTCCAAGAACAAAGCCCGGAAACACCATCCTTTTCCTTAAGTAGACGTTGAAAACCACTCTGGAAAAGGCAACAGATTAGTTGTCCTCGGAGGGAACAGGAACCCCCGTGTCACCGTGTTTAAGTATTTGACTTGCTAAGCCAAAGGTCTCTGGTTGAAATCCACCAGTCACTGCAGGCAAGAGATGTGGCCCTCCGTGTCCACAAAGATCTCAGCCTTAGAGACCCTTTGGGATTGTTCTGCTGTGTCGTTCAGGGTTACATTGAATTGGAATTGACTTGATGGCAATGGTATTTATAAGAAATGATTAGCACTGAAGAAGTGCAAGCCAACTTACCTGCAGAAGCAGTTAGCATTAATAGCTCATGTACACATACAGCTCTCTACGTGGCTGACAATGACTCTAAATTTCCATACTAGGAATTCATTTAGAATCCAAATCATTCCACAAATCTCCTTTTTGTGTCTCTGTGTTCTTTAAAATAAAAAGTAGGTAAGCCGAGCACGTTTGGAAATTCAATCAGATCCCAACTAATTCTAGGCAATAAGATTTCTTGAGGCAACTTGAAGTGGTAGGGTTAACCCCACATTACTTTGAATATAATCTTCCTATAGTCAAACTCAGGACTATATGATTTCAGAGTTGGGATTAAGAACTTTTGTTTTAGGAGGGCAACATAACACGTGGAAGAATCCATCAAAAGACTAGAATACAGGATTGGCCCCAACCAGAACCAGACTGACCCCCACCCTGGAAGTGTGTGTGACAGAGAATGGGCCTAGACCTTCTGGTGGGGAAAAGGAACCAAACTACCATACCCAGACAGAAGCAGAAGCAAATGAAGGGGGAGGAAGGGAGTAGAGCACCCTGGTCTGCCATGTCCTAAAGACAAGGGCCCGGTTTTGAGCAGCCAATGCACAGAGAGGACCATATGGCTGGCCCACTATGAGATGCAACATCCCGCACTGACCCACAGCCCTGCATGAGACAGCACTGGGGATACAGTGTGGGATTTGTACCTGAGCTGACCCCACTACACTGGGGCAACAACACAGCAAGGGGTGCAGAACAAGGAATTTCCAGGGGAGTACCAAAAATGGACTTAGGGTGCAGGGCATGGCTCCCCATCAGACCCGACTGGAAGATGCTCTCAAAAGTCAACAAATAGACCTGGAACTATTTACAGACTTTTCTCGTTCTTTGTTGTTTTGATTTATGTTTGCCATTGCTTTGGGTGTTGTTGCTGTTGCTGTTGTTGCTTTGTTTGGGGCTATGTTTTTTTTTTTTTGGCATCACTGCCTTCTGGTGGTCGTGGGAGCTACCCAGCCTTGCTCGTGGAGAGCTGCTGCTGGATTTGAATCGCCAAGCCCATGGGCTGCAGTCCCGCACTCAACCACTATGCCACTAGGACTCAGCCCCAGGTCTATCTATATATGATAGCCTGGATAAACAATGTGGTGAAGAAAACAACGGGACTGATGGTTCCAGGGGGAAATGGGAGAGGGGGAGGCAGGGGAGAGGAAGTGGTGTTAACCAACCCAGGGACAAGGGAACAACAAGTGATTCAAAACCGGTGGCAAGGCTTGTGTGGGAGGCCTGGTAGGGACGGATTCAGGGTAATGTAACTGACAGGAATTAATGAAACCCAAATGATGGCTGAGCATGATAGTGGGACAAGAGGAAGGTTATTGAAAATGAAGGAAAGAACTAGGAGGGAAAGGGCATTTATAGAGGCCTAAATACAGGCACATACATATGTAAATATATTTATATATGATGAGGAGGAAATAGCTCCATATAAGGTAGCAGATGAACATTGGACCTCCATTCAATATTCCCTAAATACAAGAACACTTTGTTCTATTAAACTGACATTCCATGATGTCCACCTTCCCGATACAATCGCTGAAGACAAATGTGTGCATAAGCACATGTGTGCATAAGCAGAAGGCTGATGGTGGCCAGCTATTCAGAGATATAGCATCTGGCGTCTTAAAGGCTGACAAGTGATCATCTAGCCCAGAAGCAACAAAGTCCATGGAAGAAGCACACCTGTCTATGTGAGCACAAGGTATCAAAGGGATCAGGTATCAGGCATCAAAGAACAAAGCATCTTATCATTGTGAATGAGGGGGAGTGCAGATTGGGGACCCAAGGCTCATCTGTCTGCAAGTGGACATCCCTTTGCAGAGGTGTCACAGGGAGATGAGCCAGTCAGGGTACAGGGTAGCATTGATGAAACATACAACTTTCCTCTAGTTCTTAAATGCTTACTCCCCACTGCGCCCCCCCCCCCCACTATCATCATCCAAAAAAAATCTGGCTAGACCAGATGATGTTCACTAATAAAGATAGGAACTGGAAACACAGATAATCTAGGACAGATGAACCCCTTAGGACCGGTTGGTGGTGAGAGTGGTGAGACTGGGAGAGTGGAGGAGAAGTGGGGTAGAAAGGGGGAACCAGTTACAACCTCCTCCCTGTGGGATGGACAACAGAAAACTGGGTGAAGGGAGATGTCGGGCAGTATAAGATATGACAAAATAATAATAATTTATAAACTAGCAAGAATTCTTGAGGGAGGGGAGAACAAGGAGGGTGAGGGAAAAAGAGGAGCTGATATCAAGGACTCAAGTAGAAAGAAAATATTTTGAGAATGATGATGGCAACAAGTATACAATTGTGCTCGACACAATGGATGTACCATACTTTTTGGATCATAAGATGCGCTTCCTCCCCCCCAAAAAAGTGGGAGGAAAACAAGGGTGGGTCTTATGGTCTGAAGGTGTGGTACCCAGAACATTTTAGAATACTGGTACTATTTGGTTCAGAATATTTTCTTTTTATTTTCTTGCTCTAAAAACTAGATCTGTCTTATGGTAAGGTATGTCTTATAGTCTGAAAAATGTGGTATGTATGAATTGTGATAAGAGTTGCACAAGCCCCCAATTTAAAAAAAAAAGAACTTTTGTTCCTAGAAAGGTATCTTTATAGACACGTCAAGTTGGGCTGTTGTCTGCCTGTGGAGAGGATTCTAAGTCATAGCAACCCCAGAGGACACGGTGGACCTGGTTCCAAGGGTTTCCAAGGCTATAACCTTTGCAGGAACAGACTCCCACGTCTTTCTCTAGTGGGTTTGAAGTGAGGACCCTTTTCTTTTTGCTTGGTAGCCACAAGCTTAGCCAATGTACCACCAGCACGCCTTAAGGTTGGATAAATGATTCCTATAACCCGGCTCCTGGTGGCAGGAGGAACCAGGTCTTTGAGAGGAACATCCTGCTTGGCTAAGTAGAGGGTCAATGAAAAAGACGACGACCTTTGATAAGATACCGTGGCTGCAAGAATGGACCCAAACGTAGGCCTGGGCAGTGTTCCATTCTGTTGTTGCTATGAGTAAGATTGCTATGAGTTCAAAGCCACCCCCAGGCAGCCTAATAGCATCAGCCCTCTCATTTTCTCCTGCTCCTGCTCGACCCTGAAGCAGTCATGTAAACTCTGCTCCTACATATTGAGTAAGTCGTGACAACCGACAAGCTGTTCAGCCTCTAAAAAGCAAGGGTCTGGTTACGGAGAAACTCACTCACATTGTACATAGGGCGCATTTCCACTTTCTGCTGTACTGCTCTGAGGAGATGAGAATACTCATAAATTTAGGCAATTTCAGAAAACACACACACGAGAGTGTGTTGCCAACACATATTTGCAAGTAAATATCAGGAAATTTGTTATTAATTTTGTCCAGGGTGATGTAATGCAACCGTTAGTCACCAGTCTCTCTTTCAAAGATAAAGGATGATCTATTAATTGCCACTCTTACTGGCCTTTTGGCAGGCTTTGTTTTCCTCTGACCTTTGTGCAGCATTTGATACCGCCACTACCCCTTCTGAGTGAATCATTCCTTGGCTCCATTGTTCTTCAGCCTCTCGAGTCTTCCTTCCTCTCTGATTGGCCTTTCTATCTCTGGATCATCCCAAATTGGGCCTCAAGTATGGGTAGGTCCCCAGGCTCTGTCCTTGTCTATTCCTTCTCCTCTCTCTAAGTCCTCCTTCTCATGGGACTCATTCATTTCCACAGTTTCAATGAGACACAGGATTCCCATAGAATTATCTCAACCACCCATCTTCCTGCTAAACTCTTGGTCCTAAATCTTCAGCACCCTAGAGACCACATGCTCTCAGAACACATAATCCTTTCTCCCTGTCCGGCCTCTCCACCATCACTTAACTCTCCCTTCACCTCTGAGTCCTAGATATGTTAGGAAGACTACTACTACTCTGCGACAAACACCCAAGACCGTGGAATTGCACAAGCAGACCCTGCTGACAATCCTTTGTCAGTGGTCTCACTGTATTGTCCTACATGTTCCCAGGCCCGCAAGTCCCAATCTCAGCCTCTGCAGACCCCTCTGAGTCTCAATCATGCTGGTCTTTTCTATCACCGTCAGAGACACCAAATCTTTTCCTGCCTCGTGACCTTGGCAGACCCTGTCCTCCGGCCGTAAAACGCTCTTCTCAAGATGATCTGCTCATGCCTACTCAGCTCCACCCTCCACACCAGCTTCATCCATTGCTCATTCATCAGTGTCACAATCGATTGCTAAAATCGGTGGGCTGGAACTAGAGTTCCTCTTTTGGTCCGTAGCCATGTGCTTAACCGTGGCATCACCAGGAAGCTTTAAAACTGGACAGCAATTCCTAAAAGCCCTCTCAAGCTATCAGACCTTGGTGAAGGCCATCATGTTTGTCAAAGTGGAGGAGCAGTGAAAAAGAGGAAGACTCAACCGGAAGGATTGAGCCAGTGGCTGCAACAGCCGCTCAAGCATTGCAACCGTCCTGGGGATGGTGCAGGAAGCCTGTCTCCTTCCGTCTTCCGATTAGCTGCGGCTCTCTCTGCCCATTGGGCTCACTCTGCCCCTGTCTTTCCCAGCAGTAAATATAACCCAAGTTGTACAGTCTCATCATGGCTGTCTCTGCCAGGATCTGAGCTCTATGAAGTCAAAGACCTGGCCATGGCCTTGTCCCTGAGGTCCCCAGGGCATAGCGTGCAGTAGACCTGGAGACCATTGAATAAGTGAATGGAATCACACTTTAGCCCTTCTATTTTCAGTCCAATGCCATTAACCACATGCTCTGCAACTTTTCTTGTTACCACCACCTCAGCCTCCCTTCCTTCCTCTGTTATGCTCTCCTCTGGTGTCCTAACCCAGACTTTCAACGCCTCTTGAATGGATTATTCTAATCACTCAATCATGGCCTTCAGATTTGCCTTTGCTACCATTAATCTCATCAACTACAGCCATCCTGACCTTCCTGGAAAACCCTGCTGTGTTTGCCCTGTGCTCAGGAATCCTTGGGTGTTCCTTCCTGTCTGCAGAACAAAGCGGGAGCTGCCACAGAGTCTCAGACTTGAAAGGACCCTAAGACCAGCTGGTGTAACCACTTCCTGCTACAAATGAAGAAACTAAGGTCAAGTAGGGGCTGGGGCCCCGCCAAGAACACCACCCTGGCGTCCCAGACTCTGTACAGAATGGACTTCTGGTATGTCTGCCTAAAACATTTCAGGTCCTCCCATCATGTGGAAAACATCGTCCTGGTTCCTGCTCATGGTCTACCAGCCTGAGGATTACCTGGATTCTACCTCAAATGGTCAATTTGTCCAGGTTTTCCTGCACCCTTTCCAATGTCGGGGCAAAACATCCTGTATTCTGGTAACCCATTTTGTCCTAAAAAAATCTAAGACCACCAGCCATCTGATTCTTGCCCACATCTCTGGTTTCAGTGGTTCTGATGGGAGAGTCTTGCTGACAATGCGGGGCCTGCCTTCTGTCGATAGATGAAATGCTCTCCTCCTGTTCTACTGGTCAGTCGGCACGTGCTCCCCACTCCCCACTCCGCACGGGTTCTCTCAGGTCAGTGTGTTTCAGGAGCAGGCTCCCTAGCTTATTGTCTCAGACTTTAGCTTGGCATGCAAGAAGGAAGCCCTGGTGGCATAGTGCTTCTGTGCTGGGCCAATAGTTCAAAACCAACAGTAGCTCCCTGGGAGAAAAATGGGACTTTCTATTCCAGCAAAGAGTTATAGCCTTGGAAACTCACTGGGGCAGGTCTACCCTGTCCTGTAGTGTCACTGTGAGGGAGTATGGGCTGGATGGCAGTGGGGGGTTTGGTTTGAGCATGCAGTGCATTCACAGTGACTTCCAATCTCCTTTATGCCCTTATTGCTCACTTCTCACTCTGTGCTCAGAAGCCATCCTAAGCCTTATAATTACTAAAACATGAGTTGATCGGGAAAACCCACGCCCTGTTCTCATGTATTCCCATTGAGCAGATGATCCAAATCGTATTCAAAGGAAGCTGTTTGGCTCAGAGCATTCCATGAGCATGACAGGATAGGTGCCAATGACAACCGAGTCTGAGACTACCTGTCTCATTTTTATTGATTTGCATGACTCAATAGATTCCGATCTTATTCATTATAACAGCCCAGGGCCCTTTAGGCCAGCGGCACCACAGTTATCTATGGTTGGGATAAAAATCTCCGGGTGATGACAGCCCGATTGACAAGGATGCTTAAATCCTAAACGATGCTTTGGACGGCGTTCAATTTTTTGTCACAGAGTTTCCAAACGATGTGACCAGAGCATTTTCAACATGTTCCGCATGGAAGATGCTCAAGCCACATAAGGAGGACACAGAGCAGCTGTGGGAGTGTGGAAAGAACATAGACTTTCAAGGCCAAAGACCTCAGGAAGGGTTGGAGCCCTGCCCGAAGGAGGAGCCCTGGGGCTACAGGCCCACTGTGTGTGCCTCTAAGCCTTGGTTGTTTCATCTGTGAAATGGGACCAATAACTCCCATCCCCAATGCTGCTGGATTAGCGCACAGGCTAGTTAGTGTCTTTGGCAGCTACCCCTTCACCCCTGGGGGGTGGGGAGTGGATGTGCTTTCTTGTCTTTGTAAATTTGCCAAACCATGACGAATGGCTGTACTCCCCCAGAAGTCCTTTCCTCACCAGAATAGGCGTTTATCCTAAGTCTTGAGAGCTCACCACCAGCAACTGCTATTTTTCTTGTCTTTGTTCACCGTCTGTCTGGGTTCATCGTGGTAAATTGGAACTTTTACAGAAAAACATACCCACTTTAGAAATCCAGTCTTGCCTCGACTTTCAGTGCACATCTCCGAGGTGAGCACTTCTGAGAGCACCCATATCCTCCAGGCTCGCCTTTTCCTCCACTCCCTGATTCCGGGTCTCGGGCACCGAGCGACACCTTGGAGACACTGACTGACCCACGTGACTGCTTGGCCTCTGGAGTCCAGCAGGGGACACAGACCTCTTGGCAATGTGATAGCTTTCACATCCGAGGGCAGTAAGGGGCAGCATGAGAGCAGCTCTCATGAGGAGGGGGTGCCCGCCTAAGGTTGTGGAAGGCGCAGAAGAGCTCACGAAGCATGCTACAAAGGTGAGCAGCGGCCGCTTGTGTGCAGATCTTCCAGCCCAGCAGTGGGAGGGCACTGTCTGTCTTGCAGATTCTCAGGACTTGGGAAAGCATCTCACATTTCCCTGGATGTCCCTTGGCGTGTAGGGAAACTGGCCTCGCGGAATCCTGTAACAAATCCTCATGATTAATAGCCTCTCCTCTGAGCTAATGTATAGTAAAAGTAACAAACTCTGAGGTCAGTGGAAAACTATAATTAAACATACATATTTCAGACTGAAAAAGTTACATCCATCAACTCCGACCCCAACTGAAAACAGAGCTCTCTTATGTGTGTGTGTGTGTGTGTGTGTGTGTGTGTGTGTGTTTAACTTGGCAGCAGGAATTGAATAGTCAGAAGTTGGGAAGCGCTTTCTTCAGCTATCAAAACAGCTTCCCTGGACTGCTGAAAAACACCCATTAGATCATCCCCTATCAGACTCTTCCTTTTAAAAAGCAATCATTTTATTGTTGAAAACAACTCATACTTGTAGTATTTAAGTAACTGGGAAAAATTACAAAAGAAGACATTTTTAAAAGCTCACCAAATTGGGGGGGAGGGGGATCTAAAACTGATTGTGACCTTGGGTAACTTTTATGTCAGATATGCGTTTATCTCATTTGTGGGTGGAAGAATAGAGACATTGGTGTGTGGTTTAGTGGAGGAAAGGAAGGATAGCGATAGGTAGATAGATGAATGAACAGATAGATACATGGCTGGTTGGCTAGATAGAAAAAAGAAAGGAAGGATAGAGAGATGGATTGATATATTAATGGATATATAGTAGGAAGAATACTGGGATGAATGGATGGATTCATGGAAGGGTTGAGATGAACGGATATATAATGGACAGATGGATGATGGGTAAATGAGAGGGAGGATAGAGAAGTGAGTCAGTAAATGGATGGATGGATGGATGAATGTAATGATGAAAAAAAATGGGTGAAAGGATAGACTGGAAGAAATCATCCCACTGGGGAATAGAGGGATGCTACAGGTAGACCTTGCCTCCTACCAGGACCTCAACACATCCAGAGATGAAGGGAAGATGTGGTCAGACGCCCCAACAGGATGGAGTGGGGAGAAGGTGGAGGCTCCGACGACTTTCTGTAACCTGAAGTGAAGACTCACTGTCCATGATGGCAACCACTGTGGCTTTATCTTTAAGCACATGGGCACTCATTGTGAATTTCAATTTTCCAGCCAGCGTTCAGATGGTTAGTTACACAACATCTCTGAGCTCTTGAAAGAGAGTAGGTACTTAATGAACATGATCTGCTCCCACATTTTGTTCTGAGATGTTTGAAACAGAGCAGGACAAAGTTCCAGGTTCTGCCTACCTCAGGGATGGAGACAGAAAGTTCTGGAGAAGAGAAGGAAGCTGAGAGTGAGCAGGGAGGGTGTGTACTCTACAGTCCCCATTATTCACCTACTCATCATGCGGTGTGTGTGTGTGTGTGTGTGTGTGTGTGTGTGTGTGTGTGTGTTTCTTCAAATATGACTCTTATTCTGAGAAAATGAAACGAAACACAAAACTATCATTTGAAGAGTTGACTGTGTACGGTGCTATTTACCCCTCTAAGTGTGATTGCTCGCCTCTTACTAATCAAATGAAACACTGTTTTGTTCTCATGGTTTCGAAACTTCCCCATTCTTCAAGCAAACGGTACCCATTACTTTAAACACCTCGGTGTCTAGTAATTGTGCAAAAAAAAAATGTATTAGGCTACTAGTAATTTAAGTCCTGTCAAAAATAAATCCCAGACACTCGCTGCTTCCTCTGCCGGTGACTTGAGAAACACGCCCACACGTCAATTACCGGAAGCCGCTGCTGTGTCTTTGTTCTGCAGTCGTGTAAACAGAAAAAGGTTCATCCTCAGTAACAACTGTTTTCTCAAACCTATATCAATGTTTATGCAAAACTCCCCACAACAACACCTAGCGGCAGCAGTAACAGCCAGCATGGGGGTACAGAAGCACTAGCAGGGTACCTGGTCCCTCATCATGGAAGCCTGAGAAAAGTGACTGCGGACTCACTTGTGTGTGAATGGTCCTTCTCACCAAGGCCAGACCTCAGCGTGTGTCCATGTTCAATGGAAACCCCACAAGGCCCTGTCTTCACAAGGCACTGGTCACCCACTCAGGTGCAGGGGCAGGCCCAAGAGATTGCTCTGAGGGCAGTTTCTTCATCTCGGGGAAAGAAGTGAGCAGATCAGCTGGGCCCATAACGCAGAAACGATCCACGGACAGGGCAGCCCACGAAGACAGGCTGCTGGAGCTGCTCTGCCCACAGGGGCTCTCCACAGTGACCACTGGCAAATGCAGGGGCAGTAACACACACATAGTTGTCTAGACCTGGGACGAGAGATCAGGGGCTGTCGGCAGTAGCCTGAGGCTTTGTGTTGCTAGCCCACAAGTATTGCTAAAGATCATTATCCAATCATCTTACAAATCACCCACACCCATAACGCCCTAGGAGCTCTCATGGTATGTTTTCCGATTAAACCAAGAGAAGCATTTCCACAAGAGACAGAGAGAGGAGCAAGCAGGAGGTGGAAGGAATGGTGATTTGATAGCCCCCCCCCCCTCCTTTCCCGGTTCCACAGCTGCTTGGACTAAAATTATGCACAGTTCTGAACAATACCCAGATGGGGGAATACAAAGCTGTTGGTAATGAGACGCCGAAGTGGTCCTCTTTCTAGGAGTAAATGAGAAGAAGTTGATTTTCATTAAGCAAGAACAGATCAATATTTCATTATTAACATGGTGACAATTGCATGGTAGGAAGAAGTCATCTTTTTTTCAAGCTTTTAACTGCCAAGGCTGCTGGCTCACTGGCTTCCCTCAGGCAGTGGAGGCTCCTCCTATTGCCTCTCATGCTAGATGGGAATTTGAGCTGGAGAACGTGCATACACACACGTGTACACACACACACATGCCTAACAAAATGCTGACCTTTTGCTAGGCAGGATTAGGAAGCACTAATGTTTCCTTCAGGAAGCAAGGGGTTTGGTTAATACGCTGCCGCCCCAGCCCTCCAAATTTCTCTTCTCTAGAACGTTCCCCATCAACTTATTTGTCACTAGAATTTAGATAATGATCCTGTTGGGTGATGGTCGTTTTACAGTTAGAAGTCCTACCTTTTCTTTTCCTTCTCCCCTTTCAGGAAGGAAGATGGTAAGATAAATCATTAATTAAAGGGGCTGCATATGGGACAGATGGAATTCCAACCATTTGGCCACCTCCCCCAACACAGTAGGGGTAAAAGCTCCATAAATCACTCACGGTCCAACAGTCTTCAATAGGGACCGTCTTGCCCCCTTACAACCGATGATAAACAACATATACTCCCAGTGCATCCCATTAGGTATCCAGAGTAGGTGAACTATGAGATAACACATTCATCCTCCTTGGGAAGCTACCTCTTCATGTTTCACGTGGCGCAGGGCAAGCAGACCCAACTGAATGGCAACTAATGAGGATTAATGCTTTATTCCCCGGAGGATTATGGGCTCCTCTTGCTTTCTCTCTGGTGCGCAAGTCAAATAATCACAGTGGTAAGATGGCTTCTGAAGCCTTCCTAGGAGTGAGTCCCACCCCACTGCTGCTGTATTCTTTTTGCTTTCCCTTCCCTCTCTCCTCCTTGTCTGGTCCTTTCCGCCTCTTTCTTTCTTTACCTTCTAAGACTATACTTTTGGGGATTGTTTCTATAACTCTTTCCTTCCTTCCTTCCTTCCTTTCCCTCTCTCTTTCTTGTTCTTCTGCTTCTTTCACTAAAAGGTTCAGAGATGCCTGTTGTGGAATGTCAGTTGGCAGTCCCTGCCTCTGAGCTCATTATGGAACTGGAACAAATGGATATCATCAATATACTTCCTCCTTCATGTCCAAAGGAAGATGCCAGGTACTAAAAACCAACACCCAAGAAGAACAGTTTCTTTAAATATTAAGAGGCTCAGGCAGGTCTGTGGGTAAATGCCCTACCTACTTATCTACTTCCCCAAACTCAGCCTTTGGAAGAACTGACTCAGGAACACAAAAAGGGTCACTGGGGGTCAGAGTCCATGCAGCGCAACTGGTCTTGGAGGATTTACAAACCATCCCATAGTCCATTTTCGTCTTGGTGAAATTATATATATAGGTACACATATATATATAATCTATAATATATATATGACCCATTGAAATTATATCTATAATTTCCCATTCAATACTATGTGTTCATTGCCTGTTCTGTAGCATGAACCCTGTGCTGACTGTGAACAATGCAGGTGTCACTGGTGGGGTTACACAGGTGATTGAAACATCTCGAATAACCACCCCAATGAATGTTTACTGGACAGCTTCTATGGGAGCAAGCAAGGAAGACCAGGGAAAAACGCATGCATTTTGGGGATGGTGCTTGCAAAGAAGACTACCAGAAGAACAAACACACTTCACAGAAGAAGGACACCAGCCAGAATGCTCCTTAGAAGCAAGGAGAGCAAGACTATGTCAGAGCTACTCCATGTTCATTGTCAGAAGGGCATGAAGGTAGCACACTAGAAGTTCCAAAATAAAGAGGGTGATGGCTTGGCACGGGGGCAATAATGGATTCAAACATGACAGCGATGCTGAGGAGAGCACAAGACTAGGTGGCACTTCTTTCTGAGTTGGCACAGACTCCGGGTCCCCACCCCCACCCTGTCCCAAACAACAGGAGAGGAGAACCGGAGAAGATGGCACAAGAACGAACGACACTTTCTGTGTTCACGGCAGGATTCCCCAAGGAAACGGTGTTTGAGCTGAGATAGCAGCTGCTAAATGTGGTCAGTGTCTGCAAGGTCAGCAGTTCGAAACCACCAGCAACACTGAGGGAGAAAGACTGGGCTCTCTACCCCCTCACCTTTCCAGTCTTGGAAACCCACAAGGGGTTGTTATGACTCAGCACTGCCTGGATGGAGGCTGGAGCCGGGGCCCTGGCATTCAGGTCCTGCAGGTGAGAGCCACATGTTGACTTGTCTCTGAACTAACTCTGGAAACCACTGAAGAATTTTAGCTGGGGGCAGAGGGACGGGGGGAATTTTAAGCAGGAGTGAGACATATGTGTTTTCAAAAGAGTCCCTTGACTGCAGAATAATCCACAAACTCAGTTGCCATGGAGCAAACTCCACTCTAAGGTGATCCCAGGAGTGTCAAAGTATAAGTGTCGCCTACAGGGTAGGTTATGGAGGGGTGCGTTTTCAGAAGAAGTTGGCCAAACCTTTCTTCTGAGGCAATCCTGGGCGTCCTCAACCTTTCCCCCCAGCCTTCTGGTTAGGTGGGTGGGTGACCTCAGAGGACTCTCCACCCACCTGGACCCAAATTTTACATTCGACACAAAGATGGCATCTGCAGAACCCAACTGGAGCCTAGGGGTAGCTTTCAAATGATGTCACCATTTTGCACAGCAGGCTGTTTTTCTCTCTGAGTTATAATTGAGTTCCATTTTTACATAATGAAAAACCTGCTCAGGAACGACACCATCCAAAGGCTCTCTTCTTCCCTCCGTGCAGACTGCCGAGTCCCTCGTTGAATTGGGCGCAGTCAGTGACTTGCGAGAGAGTTGCATCGGGACAGATTGGCTGCCCACTCCTTACGGGCTGAACTCCTGTGATTGCCGGGGAAAGACCCAAGCAAGCCACTGGCCCGGTCCAATTCTCATAGACAGTGGCGAAGGGGTGGCCTCATTCCGACTCTCCCAGGCATTCCTGGCTGCGGTTGACATTTGTGAGAACAGGCGCTGGATGCTGTGTTGGAAATGTGAGCAAGGGCTTCCACTCTTCTTGGGACTCTTTGTGGTGAGGGGCTCTTCCCACCCGCTCCCTTCCATAAGAGGTAGCCTTTACTTCTGAGGAGGTGGCATAATGTAGAAAAGCTGTAGCCATCGAGCCAACTGTGACTCCTTGTGACTCCATCAGACAGAGGAGAACTGGCCCTGGGGCTTTCTGACTACAGCTCTTTACTGGAACAGAAACAGCCACCTCTTTCTCCCATGGCTTGTGGCCTAGCACTGTTGAAACTTCCCTTAGCAGCTCCCCTTGTAGCCTGCCAACATCATCCAGGCTCCTTCAAGCCCTGGGACCTCTAGGGGCTCTCTAGATCCTGGGCACAGTCCCTGGGGTGTGGTTCTGTTTTGACTTTAATTTGAGATTAACTTTCTGTGGCAGAGGGGGTCATAAAGAAAAGGAAAATCTCATTCCATTATGGAAAGAACAAGGTAGGTTTCTTGTCAGTCAGGCCTGCCACCTGTTTGTTTATTTCTCCTGTGTAAGAACGACTCCTGTGCTTATGCCTCGTGTGCACGAACGAGCTGGCATGGTAGCATTTGTGTGGAATAATGTATGAGAGGCCCATACATTTAGCAGTGAAGTGTCCACACAGTTTAAGCTGCTTTCCCAGGGGTGGGCATGGGTCCTTAACAACCATCCACAACTTCCCTGGGCCCAGACAGGAGGACTGGATGGCCACACGCATTGTCTTTAACAATGCACTGGTTTGGGATATCTCCATAATTAAGTATTCTTCCAGATTCAAATGTCCTATTCTACTTGTATATGAGGGGTATCCCCCCAAACAGATTTATTTTCAAGGCTATGTATTTAATTTTTTTTCTTACAAAACAACCTCCATCTCCATGACACAATACATGTGTCGAATCTGTGATTCCATTCTCAGAAATATTTTTAAAACTCATTTGTTTGGATGGCTGACAGTAACTCCCTCATTTTTTTCATCACCTCTTCTACATCAACCTTTCATGCCCCTCTGGATTAGAGAAGACACAAAGAAGTTGTATGGAGTGAAGTCAGGTGAGTCAGGTGTGGGGGGCAAGAGAGGCATGCTGTTTTCTGCCCAAACTGGCTCCCTGAGATGGTTGTGTGAGCAGGTACATTGCCATGGTGGCAAAACCAGTCCCCCGTCTGCCATACACCACGTGGTTGTTATGGTTTGGTCACATATTGGGACACAATCTTTTCAGAACTTCTAAACAGAAAGCTTGGCTAACAGTTTGACCTGGTGGAATGAGCTCCAAATGCACCTTCCCCTTCACATGCAAAACAAAAAAAAAATGAGCCTAATTTTTTTGGAGGTCATCTTTCCTGCTAGCACTGCCAGAAAATGGAACGAATCTGCGTTAGAGGCAGGACAGTCAGAATGCTCCTCAGGAGCAAGGATGGTAGGATTTTAGACATGTATATTTTGGACAAACCACCAGGAAGGACCAGTCCCTGGAGAAGAACATCGTGCTTGGCAGAGTCCAAGGCCAGAGCCGCAGGGACATGCGTGGACATGGTGGCGACCACAGTGGCCCAGACACCACTCCCTTCTTAAGGATGGCCCACCTGGCCAACCACCGATGGGATTCTACCTGTTGTCGCTATGGGCAGACTCAGCTCAAGGGCAGAGTAAACCTCCACGTGTTTCTGATCTCGTGTCTGGGAAAGATGCCACACTCTCTTTACGGGACGTGGTATCGACAGCATAGAATGAACTGGTAGTGTGCCCACCATCCTGGGCAAAGAGAGTTCTCACAGTGGTAACGTTCAGTCTCACAAAAGCAAGCACCATCACCACACTCTGTGCTCCACCTCTGCGCAGTATGGTGTTTTTGCCTCAACAAATCCACGCAGCAAGGACCATTTCTTTCATCCTGTCGTTGACAGGGCAACTGAGGCTCAGGGAGGTTAAGGACGAGTGACAAAGATCGCAGGCATCAAAGAGTGTCAGGAAGTTTCTGCAACCTATATACCGATTTCCCAGCTTAACCTGCCAGGAAGATGCCAGCCACTCTTGGGCGGTAGCCTCACAACATCAAATGAATCCATTAGCATGTATTAAGGTTTGAGCGGCTGATGATTAAACCCCAATAGAGTAAACCCTGCAGGCGAGCAGGAACCCGTTAGAAGGCTCGCCATCCGCCCTCCACACTGGGGATTTGACAGCGTCTCAACTTCGGGGGTGATTCCTAAGGCTGGGCATCTGCACACAGACGAGCTTTCTTTTCAGCCTCTCCTTTCCTGAAGTGCTTTGCCAATGCTGCCGTGTCTATGAATGACCAGGGGAGGCTGTTCTCAGTTCTCTGAGTGTACTTGTGTTTGTGACTTGAATGGCATAGCTGCCATCAGACGACATAGTCTTGTTGGTGGTGGCACTGAGCTAATTAAGATGCGGACTGATTGCAGGTGACAGCCTCGGCCACCCAACAGGTCTCCTGCCGGCACCACAGAAGCAGAGTGCCAGGTCTTGCCCTCGCTGAGCATCTGGGGGAGCTTGGCCATAGCCTTTACGTTAGGAGTCAGGGGATTATCCATGTGTGCCCTCCAGAGCTCCCACTTCGTGGTTGAGGTGTTTAGAGAGCAGCTCAATCACTGGAAAAGTCAACCTGCTAAAGAAGATAGAAGGGTTGAGGATTTAAGGGTGAGAGGGACTCTCATAGACTGCTTCCTAGTGGGCTGACTTCCCAATCTCACCTTCACTTAGAATGCGCAGTGCAAAGGAAGACGACTCAGAGGAGGGAGGGAGGTCTATCAGAGTCTAAAGTCAAGACTTGTATCTCATTTGGCCTCTAAGGGGAGGCTGGAGATCTCAGCTTCTGACTTTGGCGTGTGGTTTGGTTGGTGGTCCCCTCCCCACTCCATTCCCTTCTCATCCAGCACCAAATCCAAACCAAACTCACTGCCATTCAGTCAAGGATGACTCAGGGCTAAACCCCTGGGTTTCAGATACTGTGACTGTTTATGGAGTTCAGAGCCCTGTCTTTTCCCCAAGGGGCTGCTGGTGGTTGCCAACAGCCAGCCATGCGCTTGCAGCCTGATGTGTAACAACTACACCACCAGGCCTCCTTCTCATCCAGTGCAGAGTTAAAGAAAAATAGACAGTGGCCGCCCCATAAATACCCGTTGGCTGGCTTGTTGATTGACCACAAACTACCCTGATCTGATCTGATCCGAAATTTTTATTTCAAATGCTTCGAATAACCCTCAATCTCGCCAGCTCTCAAGAGCCAAGCGCCTGCCACGCAGAGGGAGCAATTTGCTGTAACCCTATTGAGAAGCATAACGTGAGGCTTCCAGTTCTAATACCCGGCGGCACAAACAGAATGTCAATTTCCCACCGAGTTCAGATGGCCCTATTTCCAACGATGGTTCAACATGGTCGCTGTTTGCTAACACTCACCTGCAAATTTGTGTTTAGCTTTCCTTCCCTCGAAGTCTAAGTGCCATCTATTTTAATTCCCCTCCTTCGCCAGATAGTCAGGTGTTGACAAAGACACACTCCACTTTCTTTGCATATTCATGCCCGTGATTTTGTACTCAAATTGGGTACCTGGGCAAATGAGGTTTATGCACACACCCCAACCCCCTCAGACATGCATGCCCCTATAGTTTTCATCTATGTGCTAATGGTGGCAGAAGTTCAAGAGAAGAGGAAAAACAAACCGGAGCATTCTAGCTGAGTTGGATCATAGTCTGAGGGCCCTTCTTTCACAAAGGTTGGGCTTAGTAAATAGTGAAGGGGCTCGCTTCAGCAGCACATATACTAAAATTGGAACGATACAGAGAAGATTAGCATGGCCCCTGTGCAAGGATGATACGCAAATTCGTGAAGCATTCCAAAAAAAAGAAAATAGTGAAGCCCCTACATCGCCGGTCAAAATCTGCCCTTGAAATCTTTACATTGCCCCTAAATTGTACTATGAGGATGTAGTGGTTACAAATTGGGTTACCAGCTGTGAGGTCAACAATTCAAAACCACCAGCTGCCCCTTTGGGAGGAAGACAGAGCTTTCTACTTTGTAGAGAGTTATGGTCTTGCAAACCCACACGGGAAGTTCTCCCCTGTCCTGTAGGGTCACTACTGAATTGGAATCAGCTCAAGAGCAGGGGTTGTGAGTGAAACTCTATGATACATGGTTCCCTGAATGCATTTCTATGAAGTAATAAAGTGCACAACACACACCAAGTAGCAACATGTAGCTATTATTTATCAAAAAATTTTAGAACATATTGCAGTCCTTAAAGTGACCACGTGGTGTTGGTGTGTGTGTGTGTGTGTGTGTGTGTGTGTGTGATGTGTGAAATATATACAGTTGTGTACATAATGATGGGCATGCAGGCTTTAACCCTGCCCCCAGGATGTTGAAGTGACTTTCGTCACAAAATAATGATTAGGATGACGAGAACCTCATCTCCCATTTTGTCCCCAAATGTGGATCCCCCAGGGTGTCCCCGGCCTTCTGCCTGAGGACCTCGCAGATGCACTCCTCAGTGGGATTTAGCCTGTGTGTGCCAGCCAGCTTGCAATTTTGCAAGGAGTTTCTGCTAGATCGTCTTATTGCTTTCTTATTATAGGCCCGTGGGGACGCCACTATTCATTCCCATTTTACAGATGAAGTGATATAGCCCGAGAGGTTAATGGGGAATGTGACTTTGTGAGGAATTGGAAGCAGCTTTTAAGAGTCTAAGTTCCCTTTTACCTCCTTAAAGAGTTCTTTCCCGTTACGGTTTCTCCCTTGAGATTTCATGAAAGATATGGGGCCTCGTGTTCTCTTTTTGTTAAAGCTTTGCTAATTTTTGTTTATGGGCTTTCAACTGCCGCCTGAATGAACTCCCTGAAATTGGGATTTAGAGTGTAAGATGCAGCTGGGAATTGGGAGAAGGACCTAAGATAGAGCGAGGAGGAGAAGTAGAAAGGGTTAACCAGAACTTCCTGCCTGGGAGCGAGGTGGCTGTCTACATGAGGCACATTTGCTGATGTTAAAATGGAATTCGAGCCAAGGTTATATCAAATGAGGCATCTCTCCCTGGTGTCAAATGCAGAGGTGCTAGCTGTTTGGATGTGCCTGTCCCAGAAACCCAGAGCTTTTCTAGAATGTGCCTTCCTGTACTTTAGGTTAAAAGAGGAAAAGAGTCATATGTAAAAAAGGTGTAAGGTGGGTGACAGAGTGCCTAGAAGGGTCAATAAATCTAATCCTGCCCAACATTTCTGCAAAAGGATCTTCTCAGCCCCCTCCCCCCATGACTACACTCACTGTCAGGAAGATTCTAGAAGGCCAGTCTACTTGGTTTATGCTCTGTCAGCATCCTGCAGCCCTTTTCCTCATCTTTCTTCTCAGTGTTTTTTTAAGAGCCACCAGGTATGGGTTCAAGCGGAACATTGGTTCCATTCCTTAAATAAAGACTAAGCACCTCTCTTTGATGGGGAGCCCTGGTGGTGTAGTGGGTTAGCAGTGGGCTGCCAACCACCAGGTCAGCAGTTCGAAACTACTAGTCACAGTGATAAAGAAAAAGGAGGCTTTCTACTTCCATAAAGGGTTTCATACTCAGAAGCTCATAGGTACTGTCGTAACCTGACCTATAGGGTCACTGTGAATCAGAATTGGCTCCATGCTGATGGGTTTGGTTTGGATTATTTTTTTAGGCATCCTTGAGGAATGCAAATGTTTAAATTGCTCAGCAGTTAGTGAACGTGTGGGAAGTTCAAGCCTGTGCAGGGGAGCCTGAGAAGAAAAGCCTGGGGAGCTTCTTCAGAGAAAACCACTGTGCAGGACCCTTGAGAACATAGTTCTATTTCTGACACACAAGGTCATCCTGAGCTGCAGTGAACCCAAAGGCAACTAGTGTGTGTGTGTGTGTGTGTGTGTGTGTGTGTGTGTTTATGAGGGGCATTTTAGCACTTCATCATCGGTTTTCTGAAGCACTACCTTTAGGCATTTCTTTCCTCCTAGTCAAACTACTTTTTCCCTAACCCTTTATTTTTCCACAGAGAATCTAATGGTGAACTTCCCAAAGTGAGAACTAATGGCGACACATCCAGCTTACGTTGAACAGTTTTGTGAGTGCTGGAGACTTGGAGAGAGCATCACTCTTGCTGCGAATGCCTAGGTCCTGCCAAACACAGTCCTGCCAATGATTGAAAAACCATTCTCAGGGAGGGTTTGAGTGGGTGTGAGGGGGGCATTGGAAAGTCGTGGCCTTTTAAAGCAACAGCTTTGCATCAGAGTTGGGCCAGAATGAGTCATCGCAGGGCTCTTTGATGGATGGCCAGAGAGAGGGTCCCCCCTTCCAAGCAGCAAGGTAACACCTCCTGAGAAATCAGAGTCACCTCCCAGAGAGCTCTGACATTTGTACAAGGCATATCCTGCAGCCTTCACCAGCCCCCAAATTTATGAAGCCACTAAAGCATGTGTTTTCCCTCATAAAATGCAGTGAGGCATAGCTGAACAATTTAAGTGACTTCTTCACACTCCCAGTCACTGTCTGAGCACAGAAACCAAAGTCTATATTTATAAAGAGCCGCCTGTTCCATATGCATCGCTTTACGAGGACACGCCACACCGGCAGGCAGAGAGGGTACAGTGGGTCAGAGGGAGCACTGCAGCTCCCTGAAGCTCAGCAGCAGAACTCACTCAAGTGTGCAGCCTTCCTCCTGTTGGACAGCCGGAGCTCGGCCCACTTCCCTGGTAGACGAGGCCATCGCTGCTGTTCCTGTGAACGTCACGGGGTTAAGGCATTGTGACATCATCATGGGCCCAAACAAAAACCTCCCACGACCGGATGTTCTAAAGGGATGAGATTTTAGTGTCGACTCTGGAAAGATGTTCCCAAGTTGGGGGGAAGACTCAGCCCCGATGCAGGAGTGGCGAGAGGCACCATCTTGAAATCTACAGAGAGATGGGTGGGGACAAAGACAAGCCACTCAAGTGTTCTCGCTGTCTCCCATGTGGCTCTCAAGATGGTCCCTGTGTGCAGAGGAGCATGGCCCTATGAGCTTTTCAGTGGTGGCTGTCCAAGTCTGTCTCTAGATGAGTTCAAGCTGCCAGCCTTCCGTCTCATCATCAAGAGCTTCCCTGTTGGTGAATCCAACCATTCATCCCACTACAACCTTTGCAGCACATTATTCCAGCAACTGGTTCTGACTCTAGGGGAATGACAGCCTATGTCCCTGTCAAAGACCTCACTGGAGCCTTTTGTCACCTGCAAGACCCCCCTAACTGTATAGACTCCCATGTTTGCAAATCATCTTTCATTTGGGGAGGGAGGGGCATTGATTTTTTTTTTTTTACCCTCGTGGTCATTTCTCTCAGCGTTAACCTTGTTTAAGTTCTCTGGTTCCTCTGCCTAGAGGACCCTGTTGCAATGGAATTAAATGCACAGGAAAGGGGCCATGTGAGAGAGGTTTGTGCATTATGTTAAAACCTGCTCTCTTGATAAATGGAACCATTAGGGCCTGGAATTCACTGCATTAGTCTGCTTAGCTCAGTTCAACGACATGCCTTAAAAGTCTCACAAATTTGTTTGAATGCTAATGAGCTGGGCCGCCAAACCTTACCCACTGCTGAAGAATCTGGTATATCTAGGAATTTACTGCCCTGAAGAGTTATCAATGGACTCACTTGGACTCCCTGACTAGGGGGCTCAGACATGGATACAGTCAAAGGTCAGCAAACATCTTCTGTAAGGGACCAGATGGGCAACATTTGGGCCTTTTCAGGAGTTGCAACTACCCAACTCTGCAGAGGTAGCACAAAGGCAGCTATATAGAGTAAGAGAATAGATCAGTATGGCTGTGTGTCAGTAAAACTTTATTTACAAAATCAAGTACCAGGCAGATGTGATCTGGGGCAGATAGGAGGGTTGGTTCATGCAGATAAAGCATAACCAGAAAGCTTATCTAAGGTGAAAAGGTATCTGTTGTAACTGTAATGATAAGACAGGTCCAATCATGGAAAGATCTCGAGAAAGGCATTGTAGGTAAGTGAGAAAACGAGTGTGAACATTCCAAGGTGGAGGGATGGGAAAAGAGGGAGAGGTATACTTCTACCCTGAGAATTACCATATGATATCAAAGACCATATCACTCTTTGCTAATTTTCCCTCATTCGTGACTTGGAACCCTTCGCTCTATTTACTGTGAATTCAAATAAGTTGTCAAATTCTGAGTCCTGGCACCAATAACGGTCACTTCACATCAGTCCTGGTTCCTGAATCAGAAACTGGCTCGGGACCCTCTGGCCATAAAGAAGAGTGAGACTTGGGGGAAACTCAAGTGTGCTTAAGATTCACCATTAGCACTCCATAAATACTACTTGAATGAATTAGGAAAAAATTACACTTCACAATAAAACCCTACATTGGTGATTTCCATACCTGGCCGTTAGAAGAGGAAGGTGTGGGCAGATGCTTCCCTACGTTGAGATGCCTTGGTTCATTTACTTTTTGCATCTCAGATGTTGACGACTGCATTTAGTGGGAAGACCAAAATCACCAGTCCCCGCAGGCAAAGCACAACTTCAAGCATCAGCTTTCTGGGTTAGTTTCCTACCTTTTGAAGGCAGGGCATTTGATAAGACACACCACTTGCCTTGATGGATTCATGTGAGTTGACATTTACTGATACTGGTTCACCAGAAAACCCAGCATCAAGAGTTGAAGAGATCTGAATAGTTGCCCAGCTCTTCCACCAGCTCATTGCCCCTCTCTGTCCAAGAAGCAACTGTCCCATCCAAGTCCAAACCCTGTGGAGTGATCAACGCTGAACTTTCCCATGTGTGTACAATCACAGTGAGGAATGTAGGCTGCAGTTTGGTGATGAATTTAACACTCTGCCTCACTCTGCCTATGTGTTTGTCAAGCCTCCTCTAACTGTAATTACCCAGGTTATTTTCACTCGAGTCGCCCCAACAGGGTTGTCCTTGGGGGACCTAAATGGTTAATGAGTCCACTCTAAGCCAAAAGGTTAGCAGTTCAGAAGACGTGTCTGGCTCTCTGCTTCGGAAAGGTCAGAACCTTGAGAGGCCCACTTAGCAGTGCTACTCTGCACCCTAGTGGGGTAGTGGACTGTGCACTGCCCTGCCAACCACAGTTCCACAGTTCACACCCACCGGCAGCTCTGAGGGAGAAAACTGAGTCAGTCTTTCAATCCAGAAGAGATTTTCAGTCACAGAAACCCCCGGGGGCAGTTCTACTCCCCCTAGATAGAGTAGCAATGAATTGGAATCCCCTAGATGGCAGTGACTCTGGTTTTGAGCTTTTTACTCTGCATGCATGGAGTCAAACTGAGCTAGACTCAACAAGTCTTCTCCTCGTCCTTGCAAGGACATTTGTCACTAGTTTAGGAACCACGGTGGTACAGTGGTTACATGTCACCCTTAAGATCAGTGGTTTGAAACCACCAGCTGCTCTACAGGAGAAATAAGGGGCTTTCTCCTCCCAGAAAGAGTTATCATCTTGGAGACTCATAGGGGCAGTCCTGTCCTGTCCTGTCCTCTCGGATTGTTCTGGGTTGGCATCGACTCAAGGGCAGTGAGGTTTTTTTTTTTTTTTTAAGTGAATCTTTGGGTTGAGGGCCCAGTGCACATCAGGATGATCATAATTTTATCCTGCAAAGACCTGTTGACCAAATAAATTCCCATACACTGGTTCCGGAAATCAGTTTGTGGGCAGATTTGGGGGAAGGACCAGCATTTAACACACTGTGTTCTTGGGGGTAACTGCAATGCCAGCCAAAGCCCCAACATGAGGGAATGTGTGAAGGGGAGTGAGATCAGAGGAAAATTACAGGCCAATGAAAGCCTAATCTTTCACTCCTGTAAATTTCATGAAAGTTTTATGATCTGATCATCAGTGTTGGAAACTGAACTGAGTCTCTGCAAAAGTTACATTGAAATCCCAATCCCCCAGGGCCTATGAATTCGACCCTACTTGGAAATGAGGTCTTTGCAGATGTAAGCAAGCTCAGGTGAGGTCATACATCATTAGCACGGGCCCTAATCTAGCCAGACAGGTGTCCTTATGAGAAGAGCAGAGGCACGCAGGAGGAGCCCAGGTAACTAACCAAGCAGAACCCTCACCTGGCAGAGACTGTGTCTGCTTAGGACTGCTGGAAGCTCTAGAAACTCAGAGGAAGATAGGGGGATGATCTCCCAGACCTTCGGGAAGCACAGCATGGCCAATCCCCTAAGATTAGACTCCCGACCAGCCCCCAGCTGCCAATGTGCAATGTTGTGGGGGCTTTACTGTTGCTGTGATGCTCAAGACCCACACCCCCACACTCTCTCCACAAAACTCACTGTCATCGAGTGACTCTTATGAGACCTGATGCATAGTGACCACATAGGACAGGATGGAATGGAATTGCCCCTGTGGGTTTCCAAGACCATCAATCTATATGAGAGGAGAGAGCCTCACACACAGCACAGTGGTGGGCTCAAACTATTGACATTGTGCTCTGCAACCCAGTGCTCAAACCACTAAACCAGCAGGGCTCCCTTGTTGGACGCTAGACAACCAGTATTTCTAATACTAACAAAGCCACTCATGACAGACAAGTTTCTGTGACACTGGCAGATTCAGAGAGACTAGGAAGAAAGGTCTGGTGGTGGAACTGCAAAAATTAGCCAAGGGGCAATCCAGGGGTCACACAGGACATGTGTGACAGAGCATGGGCAGACACATTGCTGTTGCGTTAAGCTACCCCATTTGTGGGCATCTGTTGATCATCCCTGAGAAACAAATATACCTTCCCTTGAGAAAACAGCCCTGGCGGGGGAATGTGTACACATTCAACTGCTAACATAGGTTAGTGGATCAGATCTCCTTGTTCCTCTGATGGAGAAAAATGAGGCTGTTTTTTGGAAGCATGTACACTGATACAGGCAAGAGCTCTGGACATGTGCAATCCAGGACTGATAATGGGAGTAGTGATATCAAGATAACGGGGGAGGAGAAGGAAGAGAAAAGGGGGAGCTGATCACAATGATTGCTATAACTCCCAACTTCTAAGGATAAGACCAGAAATGTGGGCAAAGGGAAACAGCGGTTGAGGTATGTGATAATAATGATAATTTATAATTTATCAAGGGTTCACAAGGGTGGGGAAGAAGGGGAAAAAGGGGAGCTGACACCAAGGGTCCAAGTAGAAAATGTGTAGAATACAGATATGGCAACATATGTACAAATGTGCTTGATATAATTTGATGTATAGATGTTATAAGCGTTATCTATAAAAGTCCGCAATAAAATGACTTAAAATTAAAATAGGTAAGTAAGTAATTAAAAAAAATAAGAGGTATAACTTCAGAATCCCACAGAGGCAGGTCCACTCTGTTCAAATGGCCCCTTTGTGTCTTAATCAACTCAAAGGCAGTGGAGAGCTTTGGGGAGCCCTGGTGGCTGAAAACTTGGCATTTCCATCCCAGTAGCCAATTCATGGTAGACAAGAACCTGTGGATCTTGATTCCCTCAGAGTGTTGACTTACGAAACCCTTTGGGAGAGTGCCACACTGTGACATGGGGGCACGGCGAGTCTCGGTTGACTTGAGGGCACAACATACAACCACAGAAGGACTGTGGGAAGGGGCCCTGGACTGGTCCCCGCCACATGCCCTCCATGTTGCCCACTTAGGCTCTAACAACTGAACACTCCGTGACTCCTGCTTTGGTCCACGCTCTGCCCTGCTTCCTTAAGGTTCCCTTCTCCAGGGTGGAGGTGTGTGTGTGTGGGGGGGGGGGGGTTGCTCTCTTCTTAAATTTCGGTCTTAGAGCAAACTGCTAGAGGAGCAATTTTCTCCAGCCACCTGACAGGGCTGAACTGCCACGGATCCTTGGAAAGCTAAACACTTCGCCATGTTCCTAAGGCAATGACAAGCAAACCCTTCACCCCACTGTGGGTTGTTTGCCCCTCTTTGCAGCCAGATTGGACGTCCATCTATGAATGTGAACAAAACAGGGGCAGGGAGTGGGACTTGTCAGACTGCCCAGCGAATGAGACAATTCCCCGCACGTTTGCAAACAGGTGCAGACCACCTGGTAAGCTTTCCTTGGCCCACACCCTCAGTGTCCTCCAGCCCCTTTCCAGGGCCAGAGTAAGGAGATGGGATGGCTACTCCTCGAGTCTCAGGACCTTGACAACCGGTGGGGAGCCAGATGGCAGTGCTGTAGAACACGTGGCCGGAAGCTGTGCCCAACGGGACCCTGGGAGTTCCCTGAGTCACAGCAGCCCGGTCCCCCAGTGGTCCGTGTCAGGTCACTGGACACCCCAGGAGCAGCGCTGGGCCTTCTCCCGGCACCATGTCTGAGGACGTAGCAAATGCTCCACCAGCATGGCGTGCGCAGACTGTTAGGCTGGCCCGACTCCCCGCCCTGATTATAATCTCCTGCACTTGCAGCTAGCTCAGAAATGTTTTATGTATGCGCTATTTCGCTATTTCCAAAGAGTCTTTTAAAATTTCCTTTCTCATAGTATAATCAGTTGTTACCCCTCTTATTGATTTCCCTAAAGAGAGAGCATGGGTCTATTCCATTAGAAATAGAGAAGAAGAAAAAAAAATCTCTCTCTCTCTCTCTCTGTATACATATATATATATATATATGTATATATATATATGCAGCTTTTAAGCTGAGTGGAAGTGGTTTTTAATCCCCCCCTCCCAACTTGATTTTTCCTTTGACGGTGTCACTGGCCAGGATGACTCTGAGCATGTCTTGAGAGACCTGTTCTCTGGGCTGGAGCATCACTGAAGGCCTCATTGGTCCCTCTGACCCCAGGGCATTTGAGGAACAAGAAAGACTTTCTAAAGGCTGGGGTGGGGCTGGGGTAGAGCTAGGCAGGGTACAGAGTGGCAATGGCTATGGTGGGGGAAGGGAAAAGCAAGGATGTTACTTAGAAGACTAAGGGGCCCCTGACCCAAGCCAAGGTGTGCTCAGTATGCATGTGCAAGTTGGGTGCTGAGTGAGGCAGACCAAAGAAGAATGGATGCATTTGAATGGAGGTGCCAGTGAAGAATGTCAAAAGTACTGTGGACTGCTGGAAGGACAAAGGAATCTGTCTTGGCAGAAGTAAGGCCAGAGTGCTCCTTAGAGGCATGGTTGGCACGACTTTGTCTTCTGTCCTTTGGACATGGTGTCAGAAGAGACTAGTTCCTGGAGAAGGATACCATGTTTGGTAAAGTAGAGGGGTGAGAAAAAGAGGAAGACCCCCCCATAAGATCGACAGACACAGTACCTGCATCCACATGCTCAGGTGTGGGAACCAGGGTGGGACCATGTTCCATTCTGTCGTGGCCACTGTGGGTTGGAGCTGACTCAATGAGAACGAACAACCTCCAGGTCCCTGTGTGGATTTCCAACAACCCTGTGGCGAGGTGCATCTTGGTGATCCTGCCTGTTTTACAGACACGGAGACCAAACCCCAGAGAGTGGACGTCACTTTATGAGGTCACGCCAAGGGGGAGGGTCAGGTACGCCACAGGAGGTGCACCCTAGCTAGCTGGGCAGATCCACCGTGGACCCACAATGCCTGCCGGCCTCCTTATCCCTAGCACAGTGGCTCTCCAACTAGGGACACTGGGAGGTGTCTGGACAGGGTGGTTCTCACTCTGGGGGCTGGGCACCGTATGAGGAAGAGAAGGCTTGCCGCCGCCTACCCTCCAGTTGGGTAAATCCCTGACCTGTTTTATTTTGGTCAAAAGACAGAGAGCAGCATCTGGTTTTACTTAGCCACCTTCAGGGCAAGGCTCTAGGATGCCACCACCCTTGCCTCACCCCCCTCTCCCACGGTTGGAGGAGACTGTGTGGGAACCCGCCCCCCTCCAACAAAGGTTGTCCCCAAGAGGCAAAGAGAAGCTTTTCCACAGCATCCAGTGGACCGGAAGCTCTCTGTCTGCTGACTCTACAAAGACCCCATTTGCACTTCCTCGTCTGAGGAGGAGGCAGAGAAAGAGGAGGAGGTGGTGAGGTCATCCACCGGAAGTCCCCCGGCCCCAGGCGGCAAATCAAAGGGCTCCAATGGTAGGTGTTGAAGGGGCAGGCAGTGCTTCCTTCCCGCCCTTGATCAGAAACAGGATACAGGCTGCAAGGATGGTTTTCAGGCCCTTGTGTGCAGCAGACAGACCAGAGAGCACCCGTGGCGTGGGCTGCCAAGTCCCGGCACCAGATGAGAGGGGACTGCCTGCCTCTCTGCCCTGACCATGTTCCCAATTTTCAAGGAGAGCAGTTGGGCTGGGGGAGTCATTATTTTGTTCTCTCCTTTTTAAAATAGAAGTAGGTGGAGGAGTTTGTAATAAAAAAAGGAAGATCAAAGAGCCGTGGGAAGGGCCAGAAATGAGATGTGCAGGGCTGGGCTTCCTCCCAAGTCTTCCAGCCTAGACTCTGGGGTCCCACATGGGGCCTGTGCAAGTTCCTTCCTGCTCTGGGCAGGACTGAGGACAAAAGTCTGAGACATCGGGGATAAATGGTGGGACGCCAAACCCTGCTCAGCCCCCCTGCACCCGAAGATCAACTGAGTGCATTGGAAAATGGTTTACTGCAGAAGCAGTTAGGTTAAAAAACTTTTTCATCATTTTACTGGGGGCTCGTACAACTCTTATCACAACCCATACACCCATCCATTGTGTCAAGCACATTTATACATTTGTTGTCATCATCATTCTCAAAACATTTGCTTTCCACTTGAGTCCTTGGTATTAGCTTCTCATTTTTCCCCTCCCTCCTGTCCCCATCCCTCATGAACCCTTGATAATTTATAATCTATTATTATTTTGTCATGTTTTACACTGTCTGATGTCTTCCTTTACTCACTTTTCTGTTGTCTGTTCCCAAGGGAAGGGGTTGTATGTAGATCCTTGTAATCAGTTCTCCCTTTCTACCTTTCCCGATATCGTCACTCTCATCACTGGTCCTGAAGGGATCATCTGTCCTTTATTCCCTGTGCTTCTGGTTCCTATCTGTCCCAGTGTGCACACTGTGGTGTAGCTGGATTTGTAAGGTAGACTTGGGATCATGACAGCGGGGAAGGGAGGGAGCATTAAAGAGCAAGAGGAAAGTTGTACGTTCTATCATTGCTACACTGCTCTCTGACTGGCTCGTCTCCTCCCTGCAATCCTTCTATAAGGGGATGTCCAGTTGCCTACAGATGGGCTTTGGGTCTCCATTCTACATTCCCTCTCATTTTCAATGACATGATTTTTTGTTCTTGGATGTGATTCCTTCGACACCTAGTGGTCACACAGGCTGGCGTTGCCGGCTGTGATTCCCCAGCTTGGTCGTTGGGGTTAGGTGGCATGAGTTGACTGACCTATGAGGACCCCATGCACCTCCAAAGGAAACACCGCTCAGTCCTGCACCATCCTCACAGAGATTCCTGTGCGGAAGCCCATGGTCGCGACCACTGCCGAGGGTCTCCCACATTTTCTACTGTGCCTGTGCGTGACCGAGGAAGATGTCCTTCTCAAAGGACCACTCTCTCCTGACAACACGCCCCACGTATAAACAATGTCGCCTTGGCACCCTTGGCCCCTTTGACATTTGTTCTAGTTCTTTCATTTTGTCTGGTTTCTTTTCTAAGGAGGGTTTTTTTCTGCTTTTACTTTGTTATTCTTGGGGTTCTGACTTTGGGGGGAGTACGTGAAATGCAGCTTAGGTAAATCTTTAGAGACATCACTGGATTCATGGTTTCTTCGGGGTGTGCCTGGGGAAGTAGGGAAGGAAATGGGGAGCGAAAAACAATGACTACAAGAAAGAAGAAAATGCTTTCAAATGGACTGGGTTGAGGATTATACGGCTCCACCTAAGAAGATCGAATGATTCGACTGTATGATAGGTGAGTTGTATGCCAATAAAACTGCTGATATAAACAACAGTAAAGCAACTGGGCGGTACTCTTCCCTTCCGTTTCTGTCCCCATGGTGGACATCGGTGGGCAATGTCATTGTCCACTGTGCAGGATTGCCTTGAGGCTCAGAGATAGGTACACATGGTCAGCACCTAGTGCCCCCTCCTCCCCCAACCCAAGGCAAACATCCAACAAATAGTCTCCAGTTCAATAGGGCCTTGCTGGTGGCGGTGCTCACCTCATCATCATGATATTCCCTCCCCTCCAGGGTTCTTCTCTCTGTGCTTGAAGCTTCCCCACCTCCAATAACCCACAGCCACACATCACTTGATGAGCAGTGTTTACCAGCATCCCAAATACTCACAGCTGTCATGAAAAGAAAATAAACAAACAAATAGCTGCTGCCAGAGGTACTTGCTACTGATGGTCTGTGTGTCAGACAAGAATTGTCAGTGTTGGGTTTTCAAGGGCTGAGTGATTTGGAGGGAGATCACCAGGCCTTTCTACTGAGGGGCTTTAACTACCACTCCTTCAGTGAGCGCAGCTGTGGGCATCACCCCGGCACTCCCTCTTGGTCACAGAGCTCCTGAATCTTAGCCAAGAACTCGAGTATCCAGAATTAAGAGAACATTGTCCAGACTCTCAGGCAAATAGCTGTGGCCATGTGACAACATACTAGCCAATGAGATACTAGCCAGTGGAAGTGATAGGAGTCATTCCAGGTTATGCCTTTAAAGGGAGGGACAAACTTTCCACTCCTCTTCTCCTTTTCCTGCGGGCTGGAATGTGCATGTGATGGCTGGAGCTCTAGCAGCCATCTTGGGCTGTGAGCAGGAAATCTTATGTTAAGCTGGCAGAGCAAGAATACATTGTCCGATCAGACAGTGTACAATATGACAAAATAATAATAATTTATAAATTATCAAGGTCTCATGGGGGGGGGAGAACAAGGGAGTAGTGGAGAAAGGAGGAGCTAATAACAAGGGCTTAAGTAGAAAGAAAAAGTTTTGAGAAGAATGATGGCAACAAATGAACAAGTGTGCTTTGCATACAACCGATGTATGTATAGACTGTGGTAAGAGTTGTAAGAGCCCCTGATATAACGATTAAAAAAAACCCAGAAGAAGATGTCTGGGATTTGAAGACAAAGCAGAGTCCTGTTAGCTCTCTTATCGTCTGGACTGTCATCTGAGACAGAACAAATCTTTATTTTGAAAGGTCATTTTTATTTATGTGTTTGGTTGGGAGGGGGTGGGGTGCTGCAGGGAGGCACTGCCTCTATTCTCAGGTATCCAACAGGAGTCTTGTTCCTCAAACTTGAACTTACAGCCAGCCATAGAGCCCCTGCTGATTCATAGTGATCTGTAGGCCAGGGTGGAACCAGCCACCCCTGTGGGTTCTGAGCTTGTGACTCTTTATGGGAGTAAGAAGCCCCGTCTTTCTCTGGAGCAGCAGCTGGGGGATTCGTACTGCTAGCCATGCAGATAGCAGCCCATGGCATGACCACTAGAGTGGATGTGTACCATCGGAAGTTCAATGCTTAAGAGCCCTAAGAGCTCCCATATGCTTGGTGGTTCTTCAAGTCAACCGTGAACACCTTGTGAGACCCACAACATGGTGGTCTTCTTTTCTGGTGCCTATGTGCCCCTGGAATATTGACCACGTGGTTTCCCATACATACGTCACAGGCCCCCCTCTGGCACCTTCCTGTGTGCAGGCTAACTGGGAATGGGAAACCCTCCCATCGCTGACTCTACAGAGATGATTCATGTGGGTGGGGTAGGTGTGGGTGGCCAGGTTGAGTGGCCCTGCTCCTAACTGGGGCGGAGGCTAAAACGCTGGGCACCCAATCAGTGCCCTGAGGGGAAGCTGTTATCACTCCACCGCCTAGACACGGGTGTGACAGTTTTGGAAGAGGCTGGCACTTGCATAAGGTCACACAGCTGGTGGGTGGGAGAGCCCGTCTGATTCCAGGGCCAGGCGTCTGTTCTAAGTGCCCTTGCCGAGCTCTTGGGACTTATGAACCTAGTACTGAGCCATGTGCAAGAACCTAATGAAGCCAGAAGAGGGTTTCCCGGGGAACCCACCAAGTTGGGTGCCTCTGCATTCTATGCAAGGTTGGCAGCAGCTGCTTCCATTACCTCATTATGGACGTCTCTTTGAACTCACGAGATCCTACATCCAGGGCCACCCTGCTCTGCTTCTCCTTGGCAAAGCAACCTGCAGGACAAACAGACGGGTGATGCGGGTGGTCCTGCCAGCCGCAGAGGGCCATGCGGGAAAAGGACAGTGTGACCTGGGGCTCAGGGTGGTGGTGGAGAGCCCAAGGCCAAAGAGGGTTCCAGGACGCTAGATCAGCAGACACACCCTGTTGGCTCCCCGAGGGCTCCCGGGATGGGTTCACAGCCAGAACTTGTGGGGGAGTCTGTCCCATGAATGCCTCATCATGGGGTTGCATGTCTTGCTGCACAGCCCCCGCCTGCCTGTAGCCCCTTTTGACAGATACAATCTCCAGACCCTGCCTGGCGCTTACATGGGGAATGCTTTGAAAGCGCCAGGAGGAATGGGAGGCCCTCCTTGGATCTCGGAATCGCCGAGTGTCAGCGCTGGAAGGGACCTCAGAAAGATGCTGCTCTGACCCTTTCCATTTGTAAGACAGGAACCAGACACTGAGGTGGAAAGCTCGCTGGTCCCCACCACTGGGCCTGCAACGTTGTCCACCCCACCCGGCGCCCCCCACTCACGGGGAAGGCCGGGCTGTGCTGGGCAGAGTGAGTGGTTACACAATAATGGTGGTGTGGGTGGGGTGTCTCCATTTGAGGGGTCCCAGGGCATTCCCTCACTCCTTCAGCACCAAAGACCCGGATGCTATCACCAGCCTCGGTTTCATGTATCTCTACTCCTAACGCGGCCGGCAAGTCAGTGCCCCTGACGCACAGGGACCTGTAGGCCAGGGTACAACACCCTGTGAGTCCCGAGACTGTAACTCCTCATGGAAACTGAAGGTGAAACCAAACACATCGCCATCAAGCCCGTTCGGACTCACAGGGCTGAGTTCCTGAGATGGTAAGCTTTTCTGAGAGCTGGTGGCAGCGCTTTCTCCCCAGGGCACCGTGCTGGGATTTGAGCCCTGACATCGGTCAGCCGTGCAATGCTTCATGCACCATGCTGCTGGGGTTCTTTATTTATTTTCAGCCCCAAGCAGACATCGTCCTGTCTCAGAGTGCCCCTTCGCGAACATGGAGTTGATTCTGATCCTAGGGATGAGAGAGAGGGCTTCTGGGACTGTGTTTACTAGAGCAGTCTCGTCTTTTCCCTACAAAGCAGCTGGCGGGTTGCAGCTGCCAACCTGGTAGTTAGCGGCCCTTTGCCTGACCCACAGCACCACCAGAGCTGCTTCCTTCCAAGCAAAACAAAGCAGACACAAACAAAACCCCACTGGCACAGAGTCAATTCTGACTCTGAATCTGTCCATTCCAAGGCTGTGGCTCTTTAGGGGACCAGACAGCCTCCTCTTTCTCCCTTGGAACCACTGGTGGTTTTGAACTGCTGACCTTGCCTAGCCTGTCACCCACCCCCTCACCAGGGACTCCTTTATGAGGGAGCCCTCCTCATATTTCAATTTACATAAAATCACCTTTTTACGATTTGCACCACCACAGCCTTGTGGTGGTGTTTGCACGCTGCAGAATGGATTTTGACTCTGAAGAGTGAAACGGGGCCACTGTTGACCCCAAGTGATGGAGCAGAACTGCCTCTGAGGGTGTTCAAGGCTGGGGTGATGACAGCAGCCAATCACCACATCTTTCCCCTGAGTCTTTGGGGTGGGGATGTTTCAACCCACCAACCTTTCAATGAGCGGCTAACTTCTGCCTTCACTCCGACCTACCACCAAGGAGTCTGTTTCAACTCATCGCAGCCCAATAGGACAGGAATTGCCCCTGCGGGTTTCTGAGACGGTAACTTTTTTTTTTTTGGGGGGGGTGCATCACTGCTCTCCGGTGGTGGGAGTAGGAGGCCCAGCCCCACTGCTGGAATTGAACCTCTGTCCCACTGGGCCGCAGTCCCGCGCACAACCACTACGCCACCGGGGCTCAGCCCGACGGTAACTTTTTATGGGAGCGGGAAGCCTCTACTTTCTCCCCCAGAGCTGTGGGTGGTTTCAAACTACTGACTTTGTGGCTAGCAGCCCCCACGGCAACCAATGACATCCCCGGGGCTCCTCCCTTAAGACTCTGAGGGAGCTGAGATGCCCCATTTTAACCTTGCAGTGAGGCAGGACCTCTAGAGAGAGCCAGCCAGGCCTGACTCTACCCATAGCTGAGCCACTCCCTGCCCACGTGCAGCCCCAGGCAAGCAGGAGGCTTCCAATGAGTGTCTTCCTGAGTGAGAGTGGCTAGTTCCAAGAGAGGCCCTGGAAGATCTCGCGGCAGGCCTGTCCTCCTGGGAGGCGTCCTCACTCCAAAGCGTTTGTCCCAGTCGCACTCAGCTCCTGTGAAGAGCGCCCAGACAGCATGTTGGTGCATTCCAACAACAGCAAGCCCGGGGGATTGAGAGGTGACCGCCCCAAGAGAGGGGAGGGTCCCCGCGTGGAACGAGGCCTGATGGGAGCTTCCATGGAAAACCCAAGCTCATTTCCAAAACGTGCATCTTTCTTCCATAAGCACAGCCCATGGAAGTACCACACGATGCTTTCCTTCTTTCGTTTCAAGCAAAAGCCTGGCGTTTGAGGGCGGGCCATTCATTGCATCTCCCCAAAGATGAACAACATTGTTTACAAGTCCTAACTGGCCTCAAGTTTGCGCTGAGAACGCCGGACCTTCCTCAGTTAGTTTTTTGGTTGCCGTGAACCTTGTAGGTTCACCACATTTTGTAAATGGCACGAATACCAGGGGGCTTCTAAAAATGCAGAGACAGATAGAATGAAGAGCTAGGGGTGTTTCCCCACGAGTGGCTGGAAGTCCCCTTGCATTATTAGTGAATTGCTTTGCGAAAAGATGACTGTGGTCACTCAGGACATAGGAACTATTTGGAAATGTCCTATTCAAAGGGAGGGGAAATGTGTGGCTAATGTACGATAGGGTCCATTACATCTGGATGACAAAACCATTGGGGTTAAAGATATGGCTTCGATTTTTATCTGCTTTAAAAAAAAAGTCCTGTGCGATATGAAAAAGTAACAGTAATTTGTAAATTATTAAGGGTTCATGGGGGTGGGGGGGGAGAGGAACTATGGGGAGCTGGTACTGGGGGTCTAAGTGGAGGGAGGGTGTTTTGAGAGTGATGTTGGCAACAAGTGTGCAAATGAGGCCTGCATACAATTGATGTATATAGTGATTGTGATGGGAGTTGTATGAGTCTCCAATAAAATGATTCATAAATAATTTATAAAAACAAAAATGGGGTCGGGGGGGAAGGAGAGGAGCTTATACCAAGGACTCAAATAGAAAATATTTGGAAATGAAAACCACATGTGTACAAATAGGCTTGTTACAAATAATGTATGGGATATTATAAGAGGTATAAGAGTCTTCAATAAAATCATTGAAAAAACACATAAAAAAAGTCCTAAACCACACTCATTGCCACCGAGTCATTGTTGATTCATAGAGGCCCTGTAGGACAGGGTAGAACTGTCCCTGTGGGTTTCTGAGACTGTGAACTCTTTCTGACTATTGAAAACCTCGTCTTTCTCCCTCGGAGGAGCTGGTGGTTTTGAACGACTGACCTTGTGATTAGCAGCCCACGTTGTAACCATTAAATGACCCAACAGTACTTCTAGTTAGCCCTTAGAGTTGGAAGATTAGTCATCATTTATCAGGAGTTTTATTTGATTGTTTAATTCTGAGAGTAATGATTGCCTATTGTACCGAATCCTGGCACTAGTTAAAGGCACAGAGCTGAATTTCTCAGCCTCTGACCTGTGGGCGTTTTGGACTGGATGAAGTTTGACCGAAGGGTTTTCCTGTGCACTGGAGGTGGTTTATAGCATGTGTACCCTCTAGCCACAAGATACTCACACAAACAAAGGCCCACAGAGTTGTGACAACAAAGAAATGTTTTCAGATTGCCAAATGTTCTTTCAAGGGTCAAAGTTTTCACCCCCTGATGAAAATCGCCAGAACACAAGCTTCTCTCAGGGGATACTGCTACCAATTCAGTTTATATCTTTCCAGTCATATTCTGTGGAGAGTCTAGCACAGGGGGCGGCAAACCCTTCAGACTGAAGAGCCAATCCCATCCTTCCTAACAACTTTCAAATCACTCAAGAGCCTTAAATATGTTTTTCCCGATGAAGGAAATCACCGTGATCAGAAATAATCACCTTCAAATGTTTTCAATGTGACTTCAGTGCTGCACTGTCACACTGAAAGAGCCGCGTCGGACTCTCCAATCTCAGCTTGCTGACCCCTGGTCTAACATACATCAAGCTAACACCCAGGCCTAGTGAGTCTCTCTCTGTATATCTAAAACAAAACAAAAAAGACAGACTCACCAGCAGGGAGTCAGTTCTACCTCATAGTAAGCTAACATTGCATCTCTGAGACCTTATGGCTTCACGGGGCAGGCAGCCTTGTCTTTCGAGCCACCAGCCTGTGGTCAGCAGTCCAACAGCAAACCCTCACTGTCACCAGGACTCCTTATACACATAGATTCTGACCTTATTCCCCTCCATGAGGACACATAAGCTTGTTTTTATCCCCTCTTATTTGGGGGTTGTACTAATTTTGATAACTCTGTCTCTCTCCCACCCCCTTAAACAAATATGTTCTATGCCTTGATTCAGAATCAACTGAATGGCAGTGAGCTTCTTCTTTTGGTAAACACTTTTCCAACGAGGGAGGAGGATGAGACTTTGTACGCTCATAAGGACTTACAGATTGGGAGACTCACAGGGGGCAGTTCGACCTTGCCCTAAAGGGTGGCTGTGAGTCAGAATCAACGGGATGGCAGTGAGGGTTTTTTTTGAGTTTGCCAAAGAAGTTTGTTGGTTAATTGGGATTAAGGGTTGGGCAGCCAAACAAAGGGTCAGAAGGTTCAACTCCTCAGCCAGTCCGTGAGAGACAGAGGAGGCCATCTGCTCCTGTACAGACAGACGGACAAACAGACACCTGGGAGGTGTCAGAGAGCAGCTCCCCTTTGTCCTGCAGATCGACCAAGCTTGGGAACCCACAGGACTGGGTTTGGTTTAGGCTGGGGATTTTCATGTCTACATTTAGAGATCTGACTATTTTCAAAGAAATGCCTACAAAATAGCCCCTTGGGTTCACTTACCAAATTTATTTACATGAGTTCTTACACAGGTCTATCTAGCTGTTGTCAAACCTTCCCTACAAATAATGTTGTTGTTAAATGCCAGCTGGAGAGGATTCCAAGTTACAGCCACCTCATGGGATGGAGTGCAGTTTCCTTGTGGATTTTATTGGTTTTGATCATACTTTATTGGGGGAGAAGGACAGATCTTTCTCCCATAATGCTTGGGGGGGGGGGGTTGCTGTCCCAACAGTCAACCTTTCACTTAGCAGTTGAATGCTTACTGGTTGTTCTGCCAGGGCTTGGTTTTCATAGAGGTATTAATTAAATTGTTATTTAGGTATTCCACACTTTTATATCTACCTCGAGGTGCATTAATATCCACATTTATAGTGCTGTAGTTGGATCCAAAAGGATGCATCTATAATAATGTCAGATTTCTGTAAATTCTCTGCCAAATTCCCAATGGATTTTTTAATTAAGGGGAAAAAATTGGCTTTCTTGATAGCTTTGGAGCCTTTGGCTTCCAACCTTTTCCTCTCAATGTTTCCAGGATAATTGTCAATATTCTGAAGTTGAGAAAGTTCCAGGCTAAATGTCAACAGTTCTTAGGTTGAGAAACTGTGCTAGAGTGAAATAGATCCAAGTTTGGGTTACAGCCCTGGCATTCCAACTCATCTGCCTGTTTCATTGGGCAAATGATCAAGACTCGGCTTCCTTGGGTGAAAGAGCAACAATAGCAATCGTAATGCCTCCTTCGAAATAATAGGAAGGGACTTAAAAAAATCTATGGGGACAACGGAATTGAAACCTAAAAGTAAAAATCACATAAGCTTTATTTTTGAACATAAGTTTCTTCAAGTTCAAGACCCCTTAGTGAGGGATGGGACCAGTTCCTGGTCCATCTCTGAAGATCAGAAGGTCCGGAGAATGTAACCACGTCCATGTTCCTGCAGTCTCTCTTACACTATTCATTGAAGGGGGGGGGGGGGAGAGCCTTTTCAAGATTTGTTAAGATCAGAAAACAAAGGGAATTCCAAAGGAGCCAATCAGATGCCCAATGGTTTCCCATCAACATGCTCACAAAATGACCCTTGTTTGATGAGAGGAGTGAGCAGGAGAGTTGTCATGGTGGAAAAGGGCTCTTTTCCGTGTGTCTTTCTGCTAACTCTTTGACAAGATTTTTCAACGCAGGCATAGTAAGCACTGGCTATTTTTTCTTTCTCCCTCCACAAAGTCAACAAGCAAAATGACTTGAGAATCCCCAACACAGCTGCCTGGGTTTTGCTTTTGACAAGTCTTTTGCATGGACTATGGCACTTCCACCTCTTGGTAGCCACTGCTTGGACTGTACTTTGTCTTCAGGATCCTATGCTAAAGCCAGGTTTCACTTCCTGTTACAAGTCTTCCGAGATATGTGTGTTTCGGCATCTTGATCCACTGATTTAAAATCTCTGTCAAATGCTCTTCTCTTGTCTGCTGAAGACCTGAGTGCAACAGTTTGGACACCCACCCATTGAACAGAGAGTTGAACTTTAATTTTTCAGTCAGAATTGTGCAAGCTGAACCAAATGACATGCCTGCATCATTGGTTCTTGTTACTGCTGTTAATAGTTTGTCCTCTTCAATGAGGGCATGGAGAAGATTGATTGTTCCTCAAACACTGATATGGATAGTTGTTGCTGTAGGTTCCATCTTCAAGGTTGTCCAGCCCTTTCTTTCACCTGGTAAACTGTTGATCTCTTGGGCCACTGTCCCCATGAACTTTCACCCATGCTTCCCTGAAAATGTGACGGTCTTCCTTTAATTTTAGCAGAATGTATGTTGCTTTCTTAGGGGCTCTTTTAAACTAATGCCTTAATCTCCTCAGTACTTCAAACTAGACCCTGCTCGGCTGTTATACCAAGTCAATGACAGTTTAGCTTGGTGCAAAAAACTTTTTCGAAAGGGAAGCAGAGTTTTTCCATTGTATACATTTCCAGTGAACTTTCTGAAGACTCTTTTAAAAAAATTATCTTTATGAATAATCTATCCCTGTCTCTATCCCTATCCTTTTTTGAGGGGGCGCATCACTGCCTCTGGTGGTCGTGGGCGCTACGCAGTGACGCTCCTGAGAGCCGTTGCAGGATTTGAACCACCAAGCCTGTGGCCCGCAGTCCTGCACTCAACCACTTACACCACCGGGGCTCAGCCCCTCTGAAGACTCTTATACTTGTCTGAATTTATTACGATTTTGTAAATATGTGTAGAAAGAGATTATATATATATATATATATATATATATATATATATATATATATACCATGGGAAAGATTTTAAAAGTTCATGGAAAAATTCAAGTATTTTTCGATTCCATTTTCTTTTTTTCTCTTCGCATGACGGCCCTGGTGGGAGTAGGAAGCCCAGTCTTGCTCCTGGAAAGCTGCTGCTGGATTTGAACTGCCAACCCTGGGAGCTGCAGTTCTGCACACAACCACTGCGCCACCGGGGCTCAGCTTTGATTCCATTTCTAACAACCTTTGTTACCATACAAGAACTCACTGTCATCGACCCAACGATGATGCATAGCTGTCCAACCTCCTGTGGGTTTCTTTTTATGGAGTAGAAAGTCCAGTTATTCTCCCTCATAGCTGTTGGTGGTTTTGAAATGCCGACCAAGCAGATTGCAGCCCAACATGAACCAGTCTACCACCAGGGCTCCTGTGTATATATAAGACTGTGTGTTTATAGGTATGTGCTTTTAGGTTTTCATATATATATACATATATACATACATGTCACCCCACATGACTGCCCCATGGAGGGGGTTCTAGGCTATGATTTGGGGAGGGGGGGAAGCCTATCAGGTCTTTCTCCCACAGAGCCATTGGGTGAGTTTAAACAGCCTATCTTTTAGTTAGCAGCCTACTAACTAGTTTTAGGGCCACTAGAGAAGACTGCCAACTCTTTCATCCGCAGCAGAGCTGGTGCCAGTGGGTCCCAGGCACCAACCTTTGCTTCGCCGCTGCTCCTTAGACATAAGAACTGGCTTCAACAAGTTTGTGGGAACAAAATGGAGTGCAAACATCACTGAATTTTCCCCATGGACTTTTTGGAGCCCACTCCTATATGCCTAGCCCATTGCAATTATTTATTGTTGATCATAATGACAATCAAGGGAGTAGGCGGATCAGAAAAGGAAAAGCCAACTGTGTAACAATCTAACAATTAAAGAAGGAGCTGTGTTGCCAGATGATTTCATGACCTCTGCAAAGAGGACTCTCAGACAATTCTGCTCAAAGCAGGGTGGGAGGGGAAATGTTTTTCCTCGCCAGGGAGAGTCTAATTACTGTGTGATTCGCTCCGTGGCTGTGTCCCTAGCAGAGGGACACCTATATTTACATACAGACACACCAAGGCTATGAATACACATGCTCTGCAGGGACACCCCCACACATTTATATAACGCAGTACGGCGGGCACATGGACTCTCCCCACACGTGGGCATCAGGCTGAGCTTCAGGGGTGGTTCTTCCTCTTCCAAGGCAGGAGCGAGTGAGTCACCACTAGAATTAGATTACCTGGAAGGCTGGGCTCCAACTTCCCTGAATACCTCAAAGAAACCGAAAGGAAGATGGGCCGTGTGCCAGGAGGGCTGCCCAAGAGGGTTTCAAGGATCATCCTGACCTGAATTTTACAGCCTCCCTCTCAGATGTGTGAGCACAGACAGTGGACAGAAACACACCAGTGACATCACTGGGGGAACGAAGGTGGTATGGGTGCTATGCTACCAGAGGACACTATCAGATGTGGGTGGGTTGCGTGACTGTCTTGCCGTGTATATATCTCTATGGGTAAAGCTCTGAGTTTATTTACTCTTTGATCCTCTGATGCCCTCCATTAGAAAGCATTGATGGCATAGCGAATTCAGTGGTCTCTCCTGAGGGTGCTTTGTATGTTCTATGGTCACTGGTGTTGTCATAGTCACTGCTTTGGTCAAACTCTCTGGGGTTTGGGTTATCATACTCTTATGGTTAGTATTTAAGAACCTATCTCAATCACTTTTTTTTTCTTAAACTAGGTCATCATTTAGGAAAAGAAGAAATAAATGCATAGGCATGATAATTTATGAGTTGCATTAGTACCTCCAAGACGTTAGTAAGGATTCTGTGTGATCTGATATGAGAAGAGATTCATCGAGGGAGAGGAGACATCCTGAGAGAGCATGCAGATTGGCACCAACACTAGTGACATCACAAATAAATGTGCTTAAATGTTGACTCTTGTCATTTATCTATTATACCTTATACCAGTGTCTCCGTGCCACCCCTTCCCCACCTGTGGGATGAGAAGCCTGAGCATTTCAAGTGAATGTGTGAGTGGCCTCTGCTGGTTCTGATGACACAGCATCTGAAAATTGGACCTCATCTTTCCAAGAAACTACCCTTCTCTGACATTGGTTCCTGAGAGTCATGTGGGCTATTTCCTAACCTGGTTCCAGGAGTTGATCACGTGACCCAGCACTGACCAATCATGGCCTTGTGTTGCTCTAGATAAGTGATTCTTTTAGGACAGGGAATGGGAACCAATTGGAGTCAATGGTGTCGATTTTAAGATGTGTATTAAAAACAACAACAAAATCCATTACCATGGAATGAATTCCAATTTATGATGGTCCTATATGATAAAGCAAGTATACCCCACCGAATTTTCAAGATCAATTCTTTATGGCATCTGACCACCTCATCTTTCTCCCAAAGAGCACTTGGTGAGGTTGAACCACTGACATTTTGGTTAGTGGTAGAGCACTTGACCATGACTATACCAGAGCCCCTAGGAGATATAGTTGAAATGCCATAAAAGCTGGGTGTTAATGAGGGGTCAAGAAATAAGCTTATCTTGTCTCCTTGCTCCAGGTCAGGGAGAGAGAAATGCAGAAGGACACAGAGAAGAAACAGGGGGTATTTGATGAAACCCCATGGTTCTTTGGGTCTACCTTGACCAAGTCCAAGATTGCGGGTCAATACATGGACCTCAGAGTACTTGAACCTCAGAGTACTCAACAGCAGTCTATGCTATTGCTATCTATTGCTACCCAGTGGTCCCAATTAAATTCTCTAGCGTGATAAGGGGTACTGGGCAGTCTGGGATGGGTCGTAAATCTCAAGATGGCACTCAAGTACCTAAGATGGCCAGAAGGCTTCATCCACTACAGGTAGACCTGAAAGGAACAGAGGGGGTCAGGCCAGCAAGAATAGTGAGTGCTCAGGCAGGAAATCACTTTGATTCTTAGACCATCTACCATAGCTGGCATGGGTTGGGAAAAAGGGGAGAGCTATCTGAATCAGGAGAGGGATTGCAATCATGTGGTAGCTCCTAAAAGGAGAACTGGCATTTAGAGTTTTAAGAGTTTTCTCTTAAAAACATTTTTAAAAACTCAGCCACTATCTGAACTTTTTCAGGCTCAGTTTCAACTCTCGTGAGCTGACAAAGACAAACGTACATGCTGGAAGGAGGCTTCAATGAGATCGTGCACCTGTAATGCCCAGCAGAGCAGAGTGTGCCATAGGGAGTAACCCAGCAAGCAGGTGCCTTTGAGTCAAGGGTTACTCCTGGCCTGCAAGGATGTCAGAGTAAAATCATGTTGCCTGGACTAATATTCCAGAATTAGGGCCCCATGTTTTTTTCTGAGGTGCCTCTGGGTAGACCTGAACTGCCAACCTTGCAGTTAGCCTAGTAAGTCATTCTTGTTGGTGGTAGGTGCTGGCAAGGCAAGTCCTCCTCATAACTGCCTTATGTGACAAAATGACACTGCCCTGGGCATGGGAGTAAAGTGCTCAACTGCTCCCCACAGCATGGAGGTTCAAGAGCCCCTGGGGTTCTGTGGGAGCAAAGATCTGACAATCAGCTCTGTAGGGATTACAGAGTGAGAAGATGCTTACTGATATGCACTGCACAACTGTACACCTTTCTCTGGGAAGATACCAAGATGGTAGCTGTCTGCTAGGATGTTCCCTTTTTGCTTCTCCAACAGAGGCTGCTTGCTAAGAAGGTCTGGAAATGAATGTGAAGAGTCACAGACTTTTCAAAGGTGCCTTTGAGAATTGTCACCAATTCCTTGTCCAGTCACTCCCCAGATGTGACCACACCTGACATCAAACCCATTTTCCAACAGGGGAGCTGGCAGAGCCAAAGAGCAGAACCAGAATACGTATTTTCAGCAGCAAACAGAGAGCAGCGGGGCACACGTGGGGAGGATATCAAGCAATGTAACCATGTGTTCTGCTTGGTGACCCTCTTCCACACTGCACATTCTAGAGCTCTGTTTGTAGGAGGGAGGTCTGCGGCACCTAGGCAAAGTCTGTTCATCTGAGTGCACACGCACTGACATAGCCGATATGCAGGCCCGCGTAGGCAGGTGTGTGTGCACACAGCAGCTCGAGGGAAGATTGTTTTATGCAAGCCACAAACTTTGTGCACAGCAGTCAGGTCCGGACCCATCAGTCACACAACCCCCGATAATGTAGCAGCCCAAATTCACACCCCATTCCCAACGAAGCCAACTGCCCTCCAATGGATTCCAACCTAAAGGTGACCTTATAGAAGAGAGTAGAACTGCCCCCTTGGGATTTCTAAGAGTTGCTCACTGGAAGGCTTCTGGTTAGAACACACCGGCCACTCCTCTGGAGAAAGATGTGCCAGTCTTAAGCAAGCCTAGGAAACCTCACGGAGGAGATTGTTCTGACCCATGGGGTAAAAACAGACACGGTTCAGTGGGGTCATCCTGTCTCACCCCAGCATGTCTGCTGTTGAGATGGCAGAAAGAAGTGCCCCCTAGCTCGTCATATCTTCCTCATAGAGAGCTGCCCAGGGGCTTGAACCGCTGACCTTGTGGCTAGCACCCTCGTACTTAACCATGAAGTGCCCAGGGCCTCTCTTCCATCTGGGTCAAACAAACGCCCACTCACCGCCATCCAATCGATGCCCATTCATCGTTGTCTTGCAGGACACGGTAGAACAGCCCCCATCAGCATCGCGCAAGACTGTCACTCTGGATTGGGGTCGAGAGCACCATCTTCCTCCCTCAGAGTGGCTGCTGGTCTCAGATTGCCTTTCAGTTAGCATCTCAATACATATCCACCATACCATAAAACACATGCCCAAACATACTCCCATAGATCCCTGAAGATACTGTATGTTTCAGACCATAAGGCGCATCTGACCATAAGACCCACCCAGTTTTTAGAGCAGAAAAACAAGAAAAAAGAATTCTGAACCAAATAATGCCAGTAATGCTTATTAAAATAGTACCAGTAATGTTTATTAAAATAAAGTAAAATATGGTAATATTTAGCTGTGTCGACTCCATGGTGGTGTTAAGAACCATCATCACTTTCATTAACAAATGAGGGGAGCACATTAACAAATGTGCTCTGTGCTGATCATGTGACCTGACTGATATGGAGACTCCTGGAGGCGGGACTTCCCTGGAACACACAGCAATCCGCAGCATGCCAACAGCAGCAGACAGTAAATGGGCGCATGGGATCATAAACAAATGTTCTGGGGTACCACACCTTCGGAATATGACACAACCTTGCTTTCCCCCGACTTTGGGGAGGAAAAGGTATGTCTTATGGTCTGATAGGGTAGATAGGATCCATCATCCTAAGCTTAGAAAGAAAATTGATGATAACATCACAGCCCTGAATTAAAAAATGTTTGCATCAGAATTCATTTGAATTTTTAAAGTAAATTCCCTTACTTAAGGGCTATTTTGTTTCAAAGGACATATTTCCTATTTGCGCACCTTAGGAGCAAATACAATGGGCCCAGGTTTCTGTTGAGAAGGACCATGCTGACTTGGCAATTTACAGCTTCTTACAAGAAGGCCCTGTGTCAGACAGAAGAATTAGACCATGTGCGGGGAAATTCAAACCCTCTCCTAAGTGCACTGCTGACTCTCAGTGGCCATTGCCTCATCAGCACGACACCCAGCAAGAGCAATGCAGGCCACAGGCGAGGGGCATGATCACCCCACAGGAGTATCTGGGAATTCCGCATAAGGGTTAATCCTCTTTTAGCTAGTACAATGCTCCCCACCCCTGGACCTATCCCAGACCACCACCACCAACAAAACAAATGAACCAAAAAAATAGATGCTACCTAAAAATCCAACATTTAGAGGAAATATCACGCATTCATTTTTCATTGAATACAATATAGCTTTCTGGTAAGTGTTGGACTGAAAGCCACAAGATCAGTGGTTCAAAACCCAGCAGCCATAACCTCAGAGAAAATGAGGCTGTCTGCTCTCATAAAGACTTAGAGTCATGGGCACCTTATGCTGAGTCTCTGTGATGGCAAGTCGAGAGCAGCAGGTTCGGGTTGGAGGCTTGTAGATTCCAACACGGAATCCTCAGTTGAAGTCAGAACACAGAGGGGCCACATGGTGTCATGGGGACGCGCCCAGATGCTAACTGAGAGCTCAGCTCGTCACACCCACTGGGGGCTCCTTGGCAGAAAAACCTGGCAGTCTGCTTTGATGAAGATGTACAGCCTCAGAAGTCCTGTGGGACAGTTCTGCTCTGTCTGACAGAGTCACTGTGAATCCGAATCAACTCCACGCCTATGGGGTTTGGTTTAATGTGAACATTTAATGACTAGACTCTATCCATGAAATATTAAAGGAGCAAAATGGAAGCGGAGCTAAGAAGTAGAATCCCTGTAAAAAGAGTTATTCAGCTAACTAGCTGTATACATAGAAGGGAGTTTATGTGATTGCAAAGATAGTATATGGGACCCTTTAATACGATAGATGTGAGGGTGGGGGAGGGAGGGGAAAAAAGAGGAGCTGATACCAACGGCTCACATAGAAAGAAAATCTTTTGGAAACGATGATGGCAACATATACAAATGTACTTGATACGATTGATGTATGAATTGTTATGAGCTGTAAGAGCCCCCAATAAATGATTTATATATATATGTATATATATATATATATATATATGCCTACTTACATAATATGAAAGGAGCTCTGGTGTGCAATCAATCAGTTGAGGATTGAACTGCTAGCCAGAAGATTGGTGGTTCAAAACCAACACGACAGACTGCCGGTTCTCAGAAAGACATGGGCTCCTGGAAACTCTAAGCAGCAGTTCTACTCCATTGAAATGAGGTGGAATTGAGTCAATGACAGTGGGATACAATATACGTGCAACTTAGATAACATAATAGTGCTAGTAGATACGATCGATGGATGGTATAATAAACGCCAGGCTGTCTGCATTATATAAAATACGCATGTCTACACAGGTGTGTATGTACAGAGAGAGCTGTGTGTGTGTGTGTGCTACTCACTGCCATCAAGTTGTGGCTCACAGCCACCCTGTAGGACAGGGTAGAACTGCCCCTGGCCTTTCCAGGACTGTAACTGTTTAGAGGAGTGGAAAGCCCCCTCTCTCTCCTGAGGGGCAGCTGGTGGTTTCAAACTGCTCATCTGGAGGGCCTCCGCATAACGCAGAACCACAATGCCGCCAGGGCTCCTGTGGTGTGTGTGTGTGTGTGTGTGTGTGTGTGTGAAACGTCTTGGTAAAGATTTTCCTCGATCTTTGAACTTCACATCTCCATGAACTTCTGAGAGCCCCTTTGTAGAGATACACAGGCATACACACAGACAGGCATATCTAGTACTCAATGTACACTTGAGACACACACTTTCATAATACGAAAACTGGAAGCTATTTTTAAACCACCTAGAACCGTGTATCTGATAGGAAGTTTCACTGACGGAACTTGCTTCTTCAGATCACAGTATCCTGTGCAATGCTGATGTGCAATTAATGCTCATTAAATGGAAGAGCAGGCAAAAACGAGGTAAGAGACTGGAATCATCTCAGAGGAGAAGAAACATGCCCCACCCTCACGAGGGACCCACCCAGGTAAGCAGGACACATACTGCACATTGTGCTCTGAGAAGAACAGGGCACTCAACTGCTCAGTCGGGTCTTGAAGTGGAACTCTTCACTGACTTGGAGGCTCTTATTACCTGGGAACATGTCCTGGAGGACTGCTGGTGGAGTAGTTTTCCTAAAGACCACTTTGAAATTCATGTGATTACTGCTGTGTGTGACTATATACACTGACCCACCGCTATTATAAGCACACATGCAGGAGTCTTGGTGCTGCAGTGGGCTATCATGTGTTGAGCTGCTAATCAAAAGGTCAGGGGTTCCAATCCACCATGAAAAAAAGATAAGACTTTCTACTGGTGTAAAGAATTACAGTCTCAGATACCTGCAGGGGCAGTCCTACCCAGTCCAGTAAGGGACTTGGGAGTTGAAATCAGAACAATTCCATTATCTTTTCATTTCATTTTTCCAAGAACTTTGGGGTGACCCCTCAGACTTACTCCCCAAGTGAAGCCAACCACACAATGACATAGCTCTGACTGCACTCAGGCCCAAGCATTCTAACATTCAACTAGGAGCGGGCGAGTTGTGGCAAATCTGCATGTGAACCCACTTCTAGCTGTTTCCAAAGACCATGGATTTAGCTATCTCCAGTCACTGACTCCCGGGTGCTGACCAATCATGCAGACAACTCTTCCTAGCCACTGACTGCGAGATAACTAGAAACTTATTCATGGATCCCTTCTTCCGCCCATCTAAGGTGCTTTCATTGGGGCTATAGTAGGTCATATGCTAGACTCTCAAGGTATCTTTGTGCTTTCTGACTACTGGGAAGGAAACCTAGCATTGGTGGACTACCTCCACTGTACTGGGCCCTGGCTATGGGCTACCTCACTGACTCTTATATCAAGCATTATCAGTAGGGCACACTTCTTACTTCAATCATGCAGACAGGGAGGATTAGAGAGGCTAGGTGACTGCTTAAGGCCACACAGGTTGGTGTCTCCAAAGGAGTCCCCCTTTACCACATGACATGTTGACACTGGCGCAGTAGGAGCCTCTCCATAAACATGTGTGGGCTGAATACCGTTTATTATACAGCAGGCCACCTGCCTAGAGCCTTCCCCAACACTCAGCTATTAAAAAAAAAAAACAAAGACTACTTTCACGTTGGGAAATCCGTCTTGCTATCTGACGATAAAACATCCTCTGTGTTAGTGAGTGTGAGAAAGAACAAATAATAATAATGCCAGCTGTCGGTTCAAATCATAGCATATGCTTATTTCGATTACTCGAGCTCTGTAACTTTCCAGGCGGGCAACCTCCCCCTGTTCTCTAATCCAAAGGTTCGGCAGCGATGATGCGTGTCTGGCAGCCACCTGAAGGGGGCGTCACTGAGCAGCCTCGATGAACCTGGTCCAAGCCAAGCGTGGCAGACAGAGGTGGAGGGAGGTGATGGCAGCCAGCGGGGCGCTTGCCTCAGGCACAGGCCCAACGGGGATACCAGATGAGGCATAAAATGACACCCCGCGGTGCCACCAGGCTGATGTCTGACAGAGACAGACAGAGGACCAGAGGGAGGAAGGCGTTTCTGCTGACTCATGGCAGCTACCAAGCTGGATCCATTCATCTGGGAACTAGGGTTGGGGTGTGGGGGGGTGCAATTTAGAAAGTGCCCCCGGGCACACGTTACTTTCCCTTCATCGTTGCCTGAGTCTGTAATCAAGAATCACTGGGACCTGGAAACTCAGCCTGTACAACACAAACCTCGGTAGTTAATTTGGGTCCACAGCCAAGGCATTTGACCTTGTAGCCACTCCCATTTCAGAGGCTCAAGCAGGTAACAGCAGGGCTGTGAGTTGTCCCACCAAGACTGTGAGTTTCGTTCACCAAGAGAAAGTAACAGAGCCGGGATTATGCCCGGTGTCCTTACTCACAGGCCCATGTTCAAAACCAGTGTGCTAGCCAGCCCCTGGGGGGAAGCTGGACAGAACACCACCAGAACATTGGAAAGGGAAACTCCGGAAATCTTTACGCCTCCCCATCCGTTCTCACAAATCCCTCCCAAACTGAATCCAACAATGAGGAATAATTTGTCCCCAGGGCCTGACCCCCAAATGCTTCAAGAATGAACTCTTTGCTTCTCTCACCACAGAATTACCCAACAGCTCACAAGGAAAATGCTGGCCCAGGGAACCTTCCTTATCTCTGAGCCTGCCCAGGCCTGACGGATGGCCCTAATGAAATTACCAAGTGGGCCTCCCCATTTCTGGCATCCATCAAAAGTGTATGTCCAGAGATGATTCCACCAGACGGGTCCTGCAGATGCGATGGGATTAGCCAAATTTCAGAGCTTATTTTTGACCTCCAGCAGAAAATTGAGCCCATACGCTCACGAAGGCTACGGGGACTAGGGGAGAACATCAAGTTGATTCATCAAATTAACTCCAACATCATTGTCCTGCATGACTGGCTATAGAAGTCGTCAGCTATAAACCTGTCAAAAAGCCATCCGCTGGAATGTTAAGCAGAGACACAAAGGCATATTGTTCAGGATCTAACGTTTGTTGGACTTTAGCCTGCTCAGGACGCTGGGTTTTCCTGTTGGAAGAACGTGTCGAAAGATGCGTGACAGTGAGCGATCAAAGAGGAAAGGAAGGATCCCACGTGCACGGCTGGAAAGACCAGTTCCTTCACCACAGGACCTGTAACTAGAGTCGCTTCCTTGATGTTCTCCTTATGGGTTAAAGCCTCTGCACTCAGAATGCTCTCAACTCACTTCTTTCAGATGAATCACAATGCACACTCGTGCTTTCTTCGTCTTCTCAGAAAATTACCTAGGAAAAATCCTCACACCCTTGAGTCATAAGTTCTCTGGCCCATGCTCCTATGCCATGGTATGGCATGAGAAAACTGGAAATTAGAAAGCTCTAACAGAAGGAAACAAGCAGCACAATGTCAGGGCAAGCATGAAAAGACTTGGAGGCGGGGGTGGAGGGAGGTCCTTAGAGAGCAGATCCCCTCAGCTCTGGACTCGGACTTTTAATGCTCTGAGTAGGCGTCCTGAGCACACTCTCTTCTCTCTTCTTTGGCTGGCTTCCCCATCTCAGCAAGCACTCCAGAACAGGGTGCTAGATGTGACAGCCCTTCCCTAAAAACCAAGTTCACGGGAGAATCTGAAATTCCTGATCTGAAACCCATTGCCTGCCAGCTCACATGTCTTCTCTGGGCGCCTCATTGTCTGGCTCCTAACGTTTATGCCATTTGGGGATAATTTTTCCCTTTTTTATTATTGACAAAGACAGATGAGGCCTCCTGTAATTTGTAGGTGACTGGCAAGACTAAATGTTGGTCACTCAAATGTTTTCATGTACATCAGGGGGGACTGCTAGGCCTCAGACCTGACAGACTGCACTCTGTCCTTCAAAGCGAGTGAATATTAAGTCCTCTTAGAAAAGTTCTCCATGTGCTAGTCAATCAACGATCCTTTTGAGGCCAACTTGGCAATAAGTTTCAAAAGCGTTAAGACTGGCATCATCTATAGCAACTGCATCTCTGGGACTTGAACTGTTAGGGATAGAGAGAGAAAGAATTATGCAAGGCCATGTAGACAGGGATGTTAATCTGAGAATTTTTGAGAGCGGAAGAAGGTTCAAATCCAATTCATGTCCAGCCATCAAGAAGATTACACAAATAGATTGAGCCCATGTGGCTCATCCCATAAAGGAAATATTTATAACAGTCAGCAGGCTCATGTGCCTCTTCACTTATTGGTGGTGGACGATATCGACCATAAAGATCAGGTGAAAAATGAAGGGAGGAGGCACAGTTGTATTATACCATCGTTTATATAATGCTATCATCTCTATTACTTATTTTGTTTGGGAAAAAAATCAGAAGGGCAGCACCTAAAACATTAGCAGTGGTGACCTCTATAGGTGACTCTTAATTTCTTCCTGGGATTTTAATAATGTATGCATATTGCTTTCACAGCCAGAAGTAACCAAAGGAGTTTTACTTTAGGAACACGATGCCAATTAACTCCAGAGAGAGCCTCCTCAGATAGCGTGATCCATTCGGAAACACCTCCACCTACAACAGCATGGATGCCAACTCTACAGGGCCACCAGCATCAAAGGTCACCTAGCACCCAGAATGAGACATACCATGTGGGACTCTGGCTGCAGCTGTTGATGCTTACTGACCCCTCATGAGCTTCTGGGCTTCTTGGCTTCTTGGATCCTTGAGTTCAGATGCTCTTTTTGAAAGATGACAGTGTGGTGTACTACCTGGGTTGTCAGGGTAGACGGTTTGGAATCGCATTGCCAGACCTTTCTTGGAGGCCCCCTCTGAGTGGATTTGAATCCCTAGCCTCCCCATCAGCAGTCTAATGCACTCCAAGTTTGCATCACCAGGTCTGGGAGGCAGCGGGGGTAGGAGGTAGCTACAGTGTCTGGTTCGTGTCAGTTACTCTTGCTTTTTCCTAGCTGTTGCCCTGGGGAACTTAACGCTCTTCTTCCTGCTGTCTATGTGGCCAAGTGTCCATGCTGGACTCAGCCAGGAAGTGAAACTGAGGGCTAAGGGCTGGAGCCAAGCCTGCCTCACACACAGTGCCGGGCACAGGCTGACTGTGGCAGTCACCTAATGTGGTGTCAATTTGACGATTCAGCCTATTGGGCTGGAGTCTAGCCTGTCCATCTGGAGATAACCAATGAGACCTCTGTGTAGACATGGCTTTCTCCTGAGAATTCTGGGAAATGCGGTCCTTCCTTCTTGGAGGCAGAGACACTATCTCTCCCCTCCCCCATTTCCTTGGAGGCTTTCTACTGATAAGACTCACTCCCTCTGAGACATCCCTGAGGAGAAGACATATGAAACTACCCTAGTACCCTGAGCCAGGCAAGCCACATGGATGGAACCAGACCTCTGAAGCTGGAGAAGCCACAGAAAGACCCCTGTCAGCGCTGAGATGCTTCTACCACCACCGACTTTGCACTCACTGTCCTGTGATCTTCCTGCATTCAGCACCATTGCATATGTTTCATGAGTCTGAAGAGGACTTTGTAGATTCCTCTCAGGCATATGGGCTACATTGGATTTATGACCTTGGACTGAACTGGGTTGGGATGTCTTCTTAACGTATCGTTGCTCTTTTATATAAATCTCTTTCTTGTACATATATGCATGTCTGTGGATTTGTTTTTCTAGTCTACCCAGACTAACACGCAGACCAATTGAGATGCTTGAGTTGTGGATCCCCTAGCATTGCAAAATACTTCAGCATAACCTGTGGCAGACCAAACATTGAAGTAATGGGGTGGGGAATGCTTTATTAACGTTTAGAGCTTCCCCGAGGAAAAAAAAAACAACAAAATAAAAAAGATGACAGTGTGAATTGCCCCTTGAGCAAGTTGATCAGTCCTTAAGCAAGTGTTCTATTTTCAGTGAAATGGTAAACATTAAGAGGACTGTATTCATGAACTGAGCATGCATGCCTCTTCGCCCCACCCCACCCCTTCAGGGGTAGGTGAAGGTGCTTTATCTTAGTAAAGGAGAACAAAAATTCTGAGCTGGACCATGTTCCCATACCCTCATCAATAAGACAGGACTAATATTAATAATTGAATATACCTTATAGAAAAGGAGCCAGGTGGCTTTTTGGGTGATGTATGTACTGTGCTGTTAGCTGCAAGGGTGGTCATTTGAAACCCATAAAGATTGACAGCCTCAGAAACCCAAAGAGGCAAGTTTTACCCTGTCTCACAGAGTCTCTATCAGTCAGAATCAGCTCCATGACAAGGGTCATCTGTCACATGGTAAGTGATTTTCAAATGTTAGCCAATAGCATGGTGGCAAGCAAGCGCTGTCCTGTGGAGCAAGGTGTGCTAAACCCAAACTCACGGCCAGCAAGTCTCCTCTGACTCACCTTGGTCCTACATGGTGTTTCCCAAGCTCAGTCAATCATTCTGCAAGCAAACGGTCTCTTCTTTCTCCTGAGGAGTGGCTGATGGGTTTGAACTGTTCACCTTGCCGTGGTCAGTCCACAACTTACCCAACAGCACCACCAGGGAGCTTTGTAATTTGCTAGTCGTATATCTTGGCTGCAGTGCCTCAGGTGTTTGAATTTGGTTTGGGAACCATTGATGGGGACTGCTTACTCTGCATGGCCTGACTTTCATAGTTATGCTCATCTCTTATTAGTTTCCTTTGTCTTTAGCTGCAGTCCTTGCCAAAGCCTAAAGGTCTGAAAAGATCCCAAGGCAAGACTTCTTACTCTGTAACCCCAGAACTCACTGCCCTTGAATCAAGTGCCCACCCCCCCGCCCGCCCCGCCTCATTGTGAAGAGACAGGGTTCCCAAGACTACATCTTTATGGGAGCAGACAGCCTCATCTTTTTCCCCAGCAGATCGACTAGCATATGTGAACCATGACTTTGTGGTTAGCAGCCCAGTGCCTAACCCACAGAGGTAACAGTGCTTCTGACCCCATCGACATGATCAGATTGGAGTTGATTTAAGACCCCAGAAAGAGCATCAGAAACAAGCATCTGACAGAATAAGAGTTGATTTAAGATTTAAGTAGAAAGGAATGCCAGAAACAAACATCTCAGAGGGAAGAATTCATCCCAAGACACATTTCACTTAGTCTGCACCAAAAAAGAGATAAAGAAAGAACAAAAATCAAAATCAATGTCACTGGATTATTTCTGGCTTATAATGATCTTATAGGACAAGAACTTCCCCTGTGGGTTTCTGATACTGTAACTCCTTAACAGGAGCAGAAAGCTCCGTCTTTCTCCTGGGGAAGTGGCAGGTGGTTTCAAACTACTGACCTTGCAGATCACAGCTCAATGTGCAAGCCTTATGCCACCAGGGCTCCCTTGGCCTGCATAACAGTTGCTCAGTATAATAAATTACTTAGCCACTTTTGAAAGAAAATATCACAGAATGATGCAAATTCCGACCATCTCTTCTGTGATAAACAAGCAAGTTAAAAATTAAGTTAAAAATTATGCTATCGTGTTCCGAAGGCAGGATTCAAATTTCTCATGGCCATCCAGTCCATTTTGCCTTGAGGCAACCCTATGAGACCCAGTAGAAGTTCCTTTGTGGGTTTCTGAGACTGCAACTCTTTTCAGGAGTAGATAGCCTCATCTCTCCTCTGAGGAGCAACTGGTGATTTCAAACTGTTAACCTTGCAATTATCAGCCCAACACATAACCACTATGCCACTAGGACTCTGATCCGAATGCATCAGTGAACTGAAATAGCTGACTGTTGTTAGATGACATTGAGTTGGAGACTCCAGTCCACCGTGACCTTATGCACACTGCATGGTCCCAGACCATCCCTTTGCCTGAGCCCATCAATGTAACCACTGTGTCAATCCACCTCATCCAGGGCCTTCCTCAGTTTCACCACCCACTTTACAATACATGATGACCTCCAAGGCTCTAGTTAAACCGCCTCGTAGTGATCATTTTTCATTTGGACCATCACAGGGCAGAGGACTAACATCACATTCACGATCAAAAAGAACACTTTAAGATCTATCTGAAGTTCAATACTGCCGGTGATGGGATCATATCCAAGCCCCTACAAAGGGGATCGGTTAACATGTCTACCATTCAAGTTTACGCACCAACCACTACTGCCAAAGATTGAATATTCTTACCAACTTCTACTGTCTAAAGTTAATCAAACATGAAAACAAAGTGCATTGATAATTGACAAGGTGACTGGAGTAGGAAAGTCAGAAATAAGATCAACAGTTGGAAAAGAGAAATGATGCCAAAGATAGAATGATAGAAAATCTGCATGGCTAATGACCTATTTTCTAAAAAACACCCCCCACCCAGCCCCAGCCCCCAGAATATAGACACCAACTATACACGCAGACCTCGCTAGATGAAAGACACAGGAACAAAATTGACTACATGTGTGGAAACAGACCATGGAGCTCAATATCATCAATCAGAAGCAGGTCAAGGGGCAATGGTGAGACAGAACATCAAGTGCTCATATGCGAATGCAATGAGAAGTTGAAGAAAATTGACACAAGTTCATGAGAACAAATGTACAACTTTGAGTATATCCCACCCATACTTAGAGACAAATGTAAATTTGTCGCATTGAAAATGAATGGTGACACACATTGTGAGATGTGATTAAAATGATAGTAAAGAAAGAAACTAGAAAAATGGATTCTGGAAGAGACTCTGCAAATCCCTTGCTCTTGAACTGGAGTTGTGAAAGCCGAATGGAGAAAATGAGAAAGTGACATTGCTGAACCGAAGGCTTCAAATGGCAATTTGAAAAGACAAAGGAAAGCATGATAAAGAAATATGCAAACATCTGACGCTAGAAGGCAAAAGGGAAGAACACCTTTAGCATGTAGCAAGCTGAAAAAGCTGAAGGAAAAATCAAAATCTAGAGTTGTGATATTGAAGCATTCTATGGGTCAACTATTCAAAGATCCAGGACATATCCAAAGAAGATGGACAGAATACACAAAATCACTGGACCCAAAAGGACCAGGTAATTTTCATCCACTTCAAGTGTTAGCATGTGATCAAGAATCCAAGGTCTTGAAGAAAGAGGTCCAAGCTTCAGTGAATGTACTGGCAAAACAACAACAACAGCAATAAAATCCCAAAAGATTGCTTCAATAAATGTGTACAATGCTGGAAGCTGTCATTCATCTATGACATGAAATGAACTCAAGATCTTGGAAGAGATGCACATTTGTGTCCATTCCAAAGAAAGGTGACATGAAAGAGTGAAAATTATTGACCAATGTCATTTGTATCAGCTATGAATAAAATCTTGAAGGAAGAAGATACTTAAAGTGAATAAGATAGTTAAAAAATAATTATAGGAGCAGATGACCAAGAAACTTGGAGAAATCCATGCTGATTTCAGAAGAGGATGTGGAACAGGGGTTGTCATTGCCAATGTCAGGGGGTAGAAAACAGAAGGCATCCAAAAGTGTTTACCCGTGTTTGTGTTTATTGATAAGGCAAACCCCTTCAGCTATGTGGAGCACAAAAGATTATAGATAATTTTACAAAGAATGGAAGCTCCAGAACATTTCATTGAACTCATGTAGCACCTGGACATAGACAAAGACGTCGTCATCCAAACATAAGATGGAGAAACTGCTTGGTTTAAATTAAGAGCAGGGCTGCTGATTGCGAAGCGAGCAGTTGAAAATCACTGGCTGCTCCTTGGAAGGCAGATGCAGCTTTCTGCTCCTGTTCAGAGTTTTAGGTTCAGACAACCCCAAGAGGAGTTCCGTCTTGTCCTCTGGGGTCATTATGCAGCAGATGATTCTATTGGATGACTCTTGCTGTCAGAGAGACATGTGTGCCAGCGGTGTGGTCTTTTAATACATGTATTCCATTTGTGTGCAGAAAGTTCAGGGAGTTTAGACTTTAAGAAGAACTTGACATCAAGACCAGGGAAGAAGACTCATTAAAAGACCTACAATATATAGACGACCCAATCTTGTTCACTGCAGTTGAAGAGGATTTGAAGTACTTAATATTGGAAAGCAAAGACTATTGCCTTCAGTGTGGACTGCACCTCAGTATAAAAGCAAAAATCCTCACAACTGAACTAATAAGCAATCGTTGAATTTGTCAAGAATTTCATTTTATTTGAATCCATAACAATGTCCATGAAAATGGTCAAAAAATTAAATAGTGAACTAGTTCTGTAAAGACTGCAGACAATAAAACCCAGTGGAGGCAGTCCAACTTTGTCACATGGGACAGACTTGAACAAAAAACACAGGATTAGCTAATGTACCCTAAGGTGCACATGGTTTAACAACATGCGCGCTAAGTGAATGTATCAATGAATCAGCCATTTTACTTTGTGTACACACACAGACATTTACGATTCCAATACACATGGAAAACCACACACAGACACACATATCCTTTTCACTAAGTGTGCAAGGTACATCTCAGCTCACAAGCACACCTTTTGGCTCAATCATTTCCTTCGCTGGAAGTTGTCTCACAAGATGACCAGAGACATGGACACATATTCACCTACATTTAAAACTCTCTCTGAACATTTTAAGGATAGCAGCAAGAAAATGGAAACCACCCAAATATCCAACAATGGAACTGACTTAGTGAACTAGAGTACCCATGTTCTATGAAACGTGATTTTTCTATTAAAAATGTGTGTTTGCACAGTGTTTAAGAATATGAAAAACATTTTTGAGAATACATAATTAAGTAGGAGAAGTATTATAAAATAGTATTTATCTTAAGAAGAATGATATTTTGTTTAAGAGGAAACAACATCAGAACCTACAGCAAAGAAAATCAGCCAGGGGCTAACAGCATAGTATATGTGGGTAAGATAGTTCATTTTCTTTCTTTGTTGTCTGAATTTACTAAATAGGTTAAACTACACAGGTCTTTTTTTTTCCCGACACAAGAATTATTATGGAACTTTTCGCTTTAAAATAAAAACTTATTGTAATGCTTTCTATTTTTTTTTTTAATTTTGGAGACAGCAGGCACATCCCAAGATACCTCTTTCCAACACTTCCCACATGTGCGTTCCATGACGTGGTTTGTGTACCTCAAGCTGTGCTCTTATTCTTCCTGTGCTTTCGCTCACTGTGTCATCACTGTCATCTCCAACACACTGCCCAAAGCTTCCCAGTCAGCCTTCTCACTGCCACGGCCCATCCGACTCTTGCAAGGAGCATGACGCTCAAAGTCCATATAACAAGCTTCACACTGTTGCTCAAAGGTGACTCCAGAAGGTTGTTTTGGTTTAAAGTTTAAAGATGATCTCAAGGCAATAGTTTAGGGGACAGTAGAAGTTGCACGGGATTTCCTTCTCTTCCCCTCATTTTTAAGATTATGAGAAGAAGCCTACGGAGTGAGGCTGAGATACTGAGGTGGGGATGTGCGGAGAGAAATGGATGGAGGACACAGTGAAAACACCCTTTCCCTTCTGCAGATTGAATATCACACTGGCTCCAAAGACTGAGTGTGTGTGTATGTGTGTGTGTGTGAGTGCAACTGCGGTTGTTTGCACACGCATATATATGCATGTGTGTGTATGTTGTAGGGAGGGACTTTTCATATCACTGACTCAGGGCTGAAAGTAATTCTCTGTTTAGAAAGAAAACAAACGACACAGAGCGCTTACAGGGCAAGTGAGTTTCCCACAGCAGGCCCAGCACCACACCTCCTCAGCCTCCCCTGGGGTCCAAATGGGTGACTTCTCGGATGTTCTGGAGGCGCTTGTGCGGTGGAAGGCGTTCTTTGGCTTTTGGGGGGGCGAGGGGTGGCAGTAAGAATGTCACAGGTCATTAAGGTGCTCTTAAAAGTTGTGTTTGAGATTCAGCTCTGAGCACTCAGGCTGCAGAAGGTGATGCATGAGAGTGAATGCCCTACCTCCCTTGCAGGGTCACTGTGCAGATGAAGTCTCTAGTGAATTCCCTTCGGACACTTGATCAGGAAGGGGAATAGTCTTGTCCTCAGATGGAGTGCAATGGAAAGGGGATTACTGCAGATGTAGTCAAGTTAAAATTTAACATCTTATCATTTGTTTCCCCCTTTGATCTATTTTTAATTTGATCTAGTTTCTATTAGCTTCGGCTTTCTCTTGGATTGAGGATATTTCTGTGTTTTATTTTATCGCTATTGTTGGTTTGGGGTATGATTTTCTTTATATGAAATCCAGGACAGGGAGATCTATAGAGACAGTAATGTGGTCAATAGTTCCCTAGGGTTGGGGCAGGCAGGGGAGATGTTGGGGTAATGGGTCTAAGAACAAAAAGAGTTCTAAAACTGATTGTGGTGATGATCTTTTTAATAGACTTAAACCAATGAGTTACATGGTATGTGAATTATATGCCAATAATACTGGTCCAAAATAAGAATGTTCCAGAAAGCTGAGAGGCTCTTGATGATAGGGTAATTCTTAAAAGAAGAAAAGAAGGAGCTCACATTGTATATTATTTAATCTCCCTTTATGGGGGTAGTATATGTTCCCCAGGGGTACAAAAGAAGATTCACTTTGATGCAGAAAAAACGTACAAAAACTTAACTTTGCATGTGTTCTTATATAAAGACAGACATGTCACCTCAACATAGGACAATTTCACTGGCACTGGAGCTCTGCCTGGGAATGGATGTGTGGGTGCCACAGATCATGTGGGACATAGGTGCTCTGAAGGAAGAGGGGAGAGGACTCTCACTAGGGTGAGAGTTTGGGGTCCCTCTTCCCAGTGTCCTTAGACGTCTGCCTGCAGCCAGGTAATGTGGCCCAGGGGTACCTCTGTTGACAGATTTCTGAATGTGGCACTGGAGTTACCAGTATTCACGTGAATGCATGCACCTATGTATGCTATCCCATCTAGGACAGCCATTTACACTAAGTAGCTAAGGAAATATTTTACAACCAGAGATTTGAATCAATGTATCATGAAGCGATAAACTGAGATCATCAAACATTATAAACCACACTCAATCACTTTGCTCTCACAATAAAAAAAGATTTTTAAATAAAAACCAAAGGATCTTTTTATGCTAGTAGTAATTAGGATGAAAATATATGTATATATACATGGACACACATATACAGGCATGCACATGGATTAAACAATTATGTATACACATGCATGCAAATTTCAATGCATTTGGGTGATGGTTCTGATGAGGAATATTGAGAATTCCTCAGAATGATGACTATGAGCAGATCTAAGGAAGTGAGGACAACAAGCAACTCTGTCTCTGATGTAGTCCAGTCAGAAAGCTGTTCAGAAGCCAGGACAGTGAGACTTGATATCATGCCCTTTGGACTTACTCTCAGGAGAGAGCAGTCCCTGCAGAAGGCTTGGTAAAGTAAAAGAACAGAGCTAAAGAGAAAGACCCTCAACAAGGTGGACTGAGAGTGGCTGCCACAATGGGTTCCGACAGAAGGAGAGGTGTGCAGATGGCACAAGACTGGTCGGTGTTCTGGTCTGTTGAGCATGGGCTCACTGTGAATTTGAACTGCTGAATGACCCCTAACAACAACAATGGCAGCAGATACTACCCTTCAGTTAGATATTGGCTGCAGGTCAATTCTGACTGATGACAACCCAAGGTGAGGCCAAGTCAGCCTGTGCTCCATTGGGTTTTCATTTACTGATTTTTCATGAAAGACCATCCCCCACAAAACCTGGTTCATTACAAGATCAAGGTACACACAATGACTTCACAAGAGGGTGCCACACACCCTTATCATTTCAAAACCTTATCATTTCTTATAGCAATTTAAGGTGTCTAAAAGTTTTTGCTTAATTTCTTTCAAAATTAGAAAGGTACATTATATATTCTATAGTATACAATATAGCATATATAATAAAAAAAGAACACTTGGCTGTATTAGATAGCAGCCATTCCTAACTGTCTTGAGTTACGTGTCAATTCGACTTAAAGAGAGATTCAGAAAAGGAACTTGTTTGTAATGCAGAAACAGCCTGTGAAGGCATCATGTCCTCTTTCACAGAATGTAGAGTGGACAATAAGCAATGCTTGACTGGTATGTATTTTTTAAACTAAAAAGAAAAAAGAAAGAATAGAATAAGTTCTCATTCTCTCTCTCTCTCTCTCTCTCTCTCTCTCTCCTCTCTCTCCAACCCCCATTCCTTCCCTTCTTTTCCCACCCACAACATTTCAGAAAGGAAAAAAAAAAGCAGATTGCCTTTCCTTTATGGCCATTTGTAGCCGGGAGCCCACGCTCAGAGCAGAGTGATAAATCTCAGAAGTACAGCGACCACAGAGGAGGGACTGACAGACATTCAACATCAAGGGTGCCCACAGGGGGACAGGAAGACACTCACTCCGAGTGCCTGCCGTGGAAGGCTCCCAGACAGATGCTCACCACGCAGCTGTTTTTCGGTGGACAATCTGATGGTTGGAAAACAACAGAGCGTTTCCACAATCCTCGCAAACCCAGGGGGATGACATCTTCCTGTCCTTCTTATTTCCACAGGTTTGGGAACCATGAAAGACTCTAATCAATTGCTTGGTTTCATGTGTCATTTATTTGGGGGGTTTTGGTGAGGGGGATATTAATAATAATAATAATGACATTTTCCCCTCAGCAGCTTGGCAAAAATCTGGGTAAACAAACAAACAAACAAACAATAATAAGACTTAATTAAATTATAATCCTACAAGTAAACCTTGAACTAGGATGGCTTCAGGTAGAAACCCTGCTGTCACATCTTCCGAGACACAGGCTGATATTTTTCAGAAAATGAGTACCACTATGCAGAGGCTACAGAGAAACAAGCAAATAAACAAATAAACAAAATAAAGACAGTCTTGAGGATGGCCTAGTGTTTTGTGTTTTTTTTTTCTTTTCAGTGATTTTATTGGGAGTTCTTACAACTCTTATAATATTCCATACATCATTTGTTTCAAGCATATTTGTATACATGTTGCCATATTCATTTCCAAATATTTTCTATTTGAGCCCTGGGTAAGCTCTTCTTGCCCCCTCCTTTTCCTAATGAATCATTTTATTGGGGGCTCATACAACTCCCATCACAATCTATACATACATCAATTGTATGCAGGCCACATTTGCACACTTGTTGCCATCATCACTCTCAAGACATCCTCCCTCCACGTAGGCCCCAAGTACCAGCTCTCCATATTTCCCCTCCTGTCCTCTCCCCCTCCCCCATGAACCCTTAATAATTCACAAATTATTATTACTTTTTCATATCGTACATTGTCCAATGTGTCTCCTCACTCACTTCCCTGTTATCCATACCCTAGAGGGGAAGTTTTATGTGGATCCCTGAAATCGATTCCCCCTTTCTCTTCCACCATCCCTCTACCCTCCCAGTATCACCATTGCCACCACTAATCCTGAGAGAACATTTATCCTAAATCCCCCATGTTTCCAACTCCAATGTACACTCCCTGGTCTAGCTGGATTTGTCTGGTAGAATTGCGAGTGTGATTGTGGGTGGGAGGAAGCATTTGAGAGCTAGAGGAAAGTGGCATGTTCATTGTTGCCACAATGTCCCTTGACTGGGTCATCTCCTCCCTCTGACCCCTTTCTGTTGCATGGTAGTGTCACGGGGTGATTTGGAACCAAGTGGATACCAGCTAATAACAAAAGGGAATGACTAAACCCATGCAATGGACTTGGAAGAAGCAAACATGGAGAACTATCACCCTGAAGTCTTGCAGTTTGCATATTTAACTACAGAGGAGGATAGCATTTAGATCATGACTAGCCTCCAACTGCAATTTCTAGTCAATCACTCCACTGCTCTGTGGATTGTATCATTGATGGTCTGGTTCCGGTTAAAAGCGAACCTTGAAGGGTGGTCAGTGTCACCCTTGTGTGCCCCACACCTGACACCCAAGCATCCTCATGTGCGTGTGGAGGCAGAGTCACACACCCATTAGCAACCGGTACAATCATTTGACACTAGTGGCAAGCCTTCCTTTCTGGAATTTGGACAAGATGCAACAGAGGGCTTTCAGCACATCCCTCGCCCTGAAAACCCAACTCAAAGGCACTGCTAGCGGGTCTGTTCTAAGTCACAGCGACCCTTCCCAGGCAGTGAGAATTTATTTGTGGCTGGGGATCTGTGGGGGTCAGTGGTGGGAGACCCAAGGTGTGTCGGGGTGCATTTTCAGTAGGGTCCTAAACACTCATTGAACTCAGGATGGTAACTGTGACAGACAGCATATCCCCGTGGCAATAGAATCATTGGGACAATTCATGTCATGATTCCATACAGAAATCCAAGCTGTAAGGGGATCAAAGATGATGTTTTATCATTGCAATTGATCTCTTCAGCTCACACAAATAAACTCTCATTCTATTGCAAACCTACAGAGTCTGCGAGCAATGCTATTCACGCTGGATGCTTGCGCACAATGAGATGTATACGCAATTAGGCGGGAGATGAGAGGCTGCCTCTGATACCTGGGTGCTTGAACATAAAGGGAGACCATGGGCCAGGCATTTTTATAGGCAATGCTGGGTTTTTCAGGCAGATTTACATCATAAGCATTCCAAGGAAGGATTGGGGCTAGAGAAAACGGTGCAGATGTATTTTTAAAAGATGCTTCCAGCTCGCAGGGACTCAATTTGGAAGCCCACTTGGGCATTCTGCATGTACTAGCACTTTCTCTGTGTATAATTTAAGGGCAGTTTGAAACTTTGGCCCAATTTGATCAAATATTGATAGACGGCCCAGTAAAACGTGGTATGGGAAGCAGCTACTTTACTGCACATTGACACTGTAAATTTGAAGAGACACTGTCAACCTGCTGAGCTCTGAAATTTACTTCCCTAAAAGACAGATAAATCCCACAGCTAACGTTGGAGATCTGTATGAAATAGACATACCTATGGACCTTATGTAAGTTCCCCCCTGATACATTTTTCTGAGAGAGGAGGTCAAAGAACTAGTGTGCCTTTCCTATTCTGTCTGTAGAAAATCATCCAGTTTCTCTTTTCACTTTTGCAGCCGGGAACCTCAGAGCTCCCGTTTGTACTCATTGGCTGGCACTGCCCTTGGCATCGGTGTTGTAACACAATTGAATTGCCTATTCATTTTGAAGGCACTCCCATGGAGGAGAAGTTACACATCAAGCTGCTAATTGCAAGGTCAGCAGTTGGAAACCACCAGCTCCAAGAGTTAAAGAGAGGACTTTCAATTTCCCGTAAAGAGTTAGAGTCTCAGAAATCCACCAGGGCGGTTCTACCCTATCCTTTAGGGTCCTTGTGGGTCAGCATCCACTGGATGGAAAGGAGTGACTTTGTTCTCCTGCCACTCTTACTTCCATGAGTTTATTTCACAGAAACAAACAGCACAAACAAACAAAAAATACTGACTGCCCCTCCTACCTCACGGCCATCTGGCCAATTCTGACTTATCAAAAGAAATTAAAAAAAAACCCAAAGACCCTCACTATCATCCAACTCCTGCCAACCAGTCATTCCAGATTCCGAGTGACCCTGGAAGGCAGAGTAGAACAACAGAAAGTCCCATCTTCACACCGGAATTGTACCTGGCCCAGTAATGACGCTGTTGCCCTAAGGATGCACAGAACACCTGGTAATTCCCCACCATGCCACTAAGCTCCTTCTCCACCATATAGGAACCTGACGTCAGGTTTCTGTGGTAACCGATAACCTCAGCTTTGTCCCGCAGTGCAGTTGGTGGATTGGAACCACTGATCTCATGGTTTCAATGCTTACTTGACAGTGCTACCAGGCCTCCTTTATTTCACTGAAAGTCTTACCTAATTCTATTTGGCTGAAAAAAAAAAAAACAGTTAATAAACATTCTTCCATTGTACAATGCTGTTTGAAGTGATCTATGGAATGTTATGATAGATGATCTTTTTTAATGTAAAAAAATATTAAACATTCTCAGGACCCTTCAAGACACCTCACAGTGAACCTTTGTTTCTCAGTAGTACTTGCAGGAGCCTTGTCAAGAGAAACGCAGACTTTTCACGAAATATCTGAACATTTAAGTTTGACCCAAGACCCAAAACCCATGCCAACTTCGACCCTTGCCACCTGGCACAAAGCCGCAGTCAGATGGATCTCCCTCAGAAGATCAGGGCAGGCCCTCTTTTTCCTGCCTGAAAGGAAACTGTCCCCTGGCTCCTCAGGAGAACCCACCCAAGGTGGCCAAAGACCAGTTACATGTCAGGCCCAACGGCACATTAAAAAAAAAAAAGCTGGAAGATGGCAATGTCTGTTTATTGTGGGGACGCATTATTAGGAGTAATGCTTTATCCCCCACTATGTGAAGGAGAAATTTGGTTCTCATTAGGCTGATCTGGCATTATTAAGTCAGGAACAAAAAAGAAAGTAAGAGAAAAAAAGAAAAGGGAGAGGGGAAGAGAGGAAGTGGGAGAGGGAGGGCGGGCAGGCGAAGAGGCAAAATAGAATCCAATTTGGTGTCAGCAGTTCCAAGGTTCGCTGAGACCAGCGCTGAAACCCGTGTTCCTCAAACATAGCTGCATTGAAATCACCAGAGTGGGGGGTGGAACTAAAGCCAAATTGCTGAGCCCCCCTCCTGACAGGGACACTGCCTGGTGCAGGACATCTGGGGTGGAGCCTGCTATTTTGCATTTCTAACAACTTCCCAGGTGTTTAATACCCTTCCCCCTGAAATGTCCAAAGTGGGTCAATCACTGCCTGAAAACTGTTCTCGTTTTCTTAATTTATCTCAGTGCTGTTCCACAGTGGAGGAAGGGGCAGGGGGAGAGAGAAACCCAGAGAGTGTGTGCAAGACAGAGCGAGAGGGACAGAGATGGACTGAGACAGAAGAACAGGAAATGGCCAGACCTGGCCCCATCACTCATCTTGGGAAGAAGAACATATGTTTGCTCAGAGCTCACTGGGTCAGAGCCTGTGCTGAGTGCTTTATAAGCACGGTTTCATTTAACCCTTTCACCAACTCTACAGGTGGACGCGGACATCTGTGGGTTTCCGATCCTGGAGCCCTTTAGGGGAGTAGACAAGCCCCTCTTTCTCCAACAGAGTTGCTGGTGGTTTCAAACTGTTGATTTTTTGGATTGCATTCCAACACATGGCCATTAGCACAGTGAGGCTGCCCTTACTTGCCTGTAAGTCCATAGCAGGGAGTGAGGGGTGCACCTGGATAAGGAGTGCCCTGCTGTTTGACTACCACACCACCCATTCTCTCTTGGACTGGAAACAGACTCATAGCTTATTTTGTTTCTACTTATCTGATCTGACATTATTCATAGCTTATTTTGTTTCTACTTATAGGAAACTTCATCTGCAATCCCAGGGACACAGTATAAAATGGTCTCTATGTCTTCAGCATGGAGTAGTGACCATAAGTGAGAACTAATGAGACCTGGTCAATTTTTTTTTTGGGGGGGGGGGGTCATAACCTCTTTGTGAATCCGTCAAGAGCCACGTGTGGCAGATATCTTTTTCGGGAGGATGAGGATGGCATGTCATGACCTCCAGTGCTTGGCTCATGGCGTGAGCCTCTTCTTGAGGACTTTTGCAGTCATCTGGGACCATGACCAAGGAGCCAGCCCCGGTGGCGCCATTGCTAAGTGCTCAGAAGCTAAAGGCTCGGTCAAACCCACCAGGCAGCCCCTGTGAGGACAGACCTGGAGACCTGTTCCCGCCAACACGCAGCCCTGCTCACCTCACTCACTGCCACGGGGTCCAGCCCCACCCACAGAAGTCCTCAGAGCAGACTTGGACTGCTCCTTCGGGTCTCTGAGGTTGGAAGCACAAAGCCTTCTTTTTCTCCTGAGGAGCAAACTGTCCAGAGTAAGTCAGCATCGACTCGAGGGGGCACGGGAATAGCATCTCAAGACCAGTAACGCTCAGGGCCACAAGCACCTCTCTGGACTTGCTGAGTCCGTGAGCAGACCGAACGCACGGCCGGTGGGTCCATTCCAATTCCTAGTGGGTTTCAGAGGTTGTAAATTGTCATGAGAGAAGAAAGCCCCATCTTTCTCTTGCTAAACTTCTTTTTTTTTTCTTGCTCAACTCTCAAAGAGGCTGTGCACTCATATTTTGGAACTACCCTGTCCTATAGGAAGTCTCCCAGCTAGAAAAACCCCACAACAGCACAACAGCAGGCAACGGACCCATGTACTTTACACACTGCGTGGACACTCCATATGTGTGAATCCTGTTCAAAGGTGGGGATCTCTCGGCGAGGTGGCGAGCATCGGGACAAAAAGTAGGACACTGGAAACCATCATGCCACAAGGATAGAGAACGGGTTCTCTGCCCCCTTTCCTCGCCTGCTTCCTACCTGCCTTTAGATTTGTACAAAGACATCCTGAGAGAGCAAAGCATGTTAAATAAGGAACTGGATATTGAACAAATGAGAGAAAAGAATACATCTGTTTGAAAACAGTCTCTCAGCACTAATGACTAGGTTCTAAAAATAACCCCAACATATTCTTAAATTGGAAGAACACCCAGAAAAATAAATTGAAAGATAAATTGGGGAAGACATTTTCAACAAGGTGAAACAAAATGGGACCTCTGCGTGGCGTGGAGAACACAGGGGTTGTGTCCCGCATGAAGCGTCCGTCTGTCCTCATGATCTTCGTGGATGTCCAGTGACAGGAGGGAGAGAGGGCTGCCAAAAGGAGCACAGAGCTCAGAAGCCTGCAGGGGGCGCGGTCGGAGAGGACTATGGGACCCCATTGAAAGGCAGTGGCGGGGCAATGCAAAGGGCACCGTTTTCCAGGTTGGTCGGGTGTTACATCACAGTGGTCCCATGGTTCAAGTTCATTAGCGCCCAAGTCATGGCAACTCGTGGTCTTGTTATCTGTTGGGAGTGCCAATTGGGTGGACCCAGGGTGCATCCTCTGCTATCCTGTGTGCTGATCTCCGTTGATGCTCATCATCCTGGGAACCCCGACCCACTTCTAGGTCTAGTAGTGGACCTAGAATAGGTCCATGAGCACTTGTCCTGTCCCTGACCACGGCGATCCAGAACCTAGGGGTGCCTGCTTCCAGGGGTAACTCACAGGCTCGCTGAGAAAGAAAAACTAAGGGCGCCTTCTCCAGGATCTTCCAGGGCCATTTTGGATTACTGGAGAAGGCTGGGTCCATTGTAGGGCACAACTTCTCTGTGTCTTTCGACACTGAGTGTGGCCATAGAACTTTATTTGAACAGCCTCATGGGTCTAAGACTGACATAGCAAGGGGGAAAGTGACCAGATGTCCCACCTTTTAACAATTTAACAACGTCCCGTGGCACTTTAAAATTAAAACAAATAAATTACAATACTATTTTTGCATTCTATGGACATTTTGGTTGCTCCATATAGACCAAATTTTTCATCAAGAACCCCACCCCAACCCCCGGTCAATGGTGTCCCACATAAAATCTGGTCACTTTAAGGGGGGGGGGCACCTCCACCTTCTGTTCACAGTGTAAACCACTGCCTTCAAGTGGATTCCCACCTGGAATGGGTGCACAGGATAGAGAACGGTCCCATAGGGTTCTAAGGTTGCAGTCCAGGGGGAGGCTGCCTGCCTCATCTTTCATTGACTGTTCCCCCCCCACCCACCACCCCCGGCAGCTCCTGTTTGGTTCCCAGCCTGCATTGGGAATATTCACATCATGTGCCAGGCTAGTGTGATTTGGGTGATCGTGGGCTGCTTATGAGAGCGAGGAGACCGAACCCACTCTGTGCCATCAGACATGGGCAGGTGCTAGGAGGGAGATCCTTGCCACGTACTATATCTGCCCTTCGTTGCTTGATCCCCCCCATCCTCCTTTGGAGACCTTCGGAGTACAACTAGCTCCCCTACCGGTGGCCTCACTCCTGCCTCTGAAGAGGCTGGGTCACGTGGCCGGAGGTGGGTGGAGGAAGGCGAGGACTCCGCTCACTTTAATTGCCTGAGAGCTACTAATCAATTACCATCCAGCTAATAATCCCTTTTAAAATGAGTCATTTTCACCAATTATCAGCTGATTGGTAGCCTACCAGCGGCAGCCTCTTCTGTAGAGCCCACCTTGTTCTCCTGAAACTGCCCAGGGGATGTGGTCCTACTGGAGCTGGCTGGGGGGGGGGGGGGTCTCTCCAGAGGGTGACCAGTGGGTGCCCAGGATGGGGAAGGTGGGGGAGGGAGCAGCAGCTGAGCAATTGAACTAGAAGGTGAGACCTTCCTCGGAGTGAGCCCAGGACGCCTCACACCAAGATACAACACAGGTGGTCCTTGCCTCCCAGTGCCCTCTTTAAACCCTGATTCACCCATTATGATGGTTAACCTCTCAAGCCCAGGCAAAGATACCATTTAATGCCAGAGGCAACATGGGGTGACTTATCAGGACATCAGGTTTCTGAAAGCCGGCCTTTTGCCATGACACAGATGGGGGCTGTCACCACCTTGAGTCCCTGGTAGATATGCAGACACAAGGTGGTTGGGTGGGGGTGTTGTAGGCGGGTCGCAGCACCCTGAAGAGGAGTCTGAGAGCCCCCAGGCTTCCCCTACCTGCTCCGTCCCAGCAGCATCCTCCTTGGGGAGCCCAGACCATCCTGTTTCCACTAGAGAATACCTAGGGGCAGGCCTTGGGTTCAGATTACATCTAATACAAAATAGCAAGACAGGGACCCTGGTCCCGCTATCTGCCTCTGTGTCTAATACAGCATTTTATAAAACAACACACAAACACAGTTAAAGAGGCTATTCTGACCCTGGATGGGTGGGGTCGATGATCATAGTAAGATAAGGCCCTTGTCCTCACTGATCTTTGATTAGCACAGAGCTCGCCACCTGGATCCTGCTGACGTCAAAGATCAGAGAAGTCTCCATGTTGAACTGTAGGCTCCCTGTAGGAGGGCGAGCAGCTGCCGTGGCCTTGACCCCAAAGCACCCCACCACTGGTGACTACGAAATACATTGCCAGATGTTCCTGGGGCCCACAATATCACCCCCAGTTCAATCATTGGCCTTGCCGGAATCAAGGACACCTATCTAACAAGTCAGTTCAGACTGGGATGGGCGCTCTCAGGGAAAGACCAGCTGGTTCCTCAGTGACAGAGGTCAAAAGGAAGTTGGTTCACAGAGAGCACTTCTCAAGGAGGTGGTGGTAATGAGGAAGAGGAGGAATTGGGCAGTGGGAAGAAGCAGGGATGGAGCAGTGGAGAAAGGACAGCACATACAGGGACTGGCAGAACTGGACAGGGTCAACTCTTCCCAGAGGCAGACGCAAAGTGAGTGAGAACGGGGTGGAAGAAAAAGGAGGTGACAGGATACAGGATGCTGGAGAGGTGGGTATAGGTCAGAGCACAGGGCCCTGCAGACCAGGCTTGGGAATTAAGCATTATTCTAAAGGTAGGGTGGGAAGCCATTGAGAGTTTTAAACACAAGAGACCAAAATGAAGCAAAATAATAATAATAATAATAATAATAATAATAATAATAATAATAAATTGCCATCTAGTCAGTTCTGACTCCCAGAAACCAATTACAAGGCTTCATGGCTGTCAATCTTTGCAAAAGCAAACAGTCTCCTTTTCCTTACTTCAACAGAGCAGTCGTGCTTTTGAACCGCTAACCTTGCCATGAGAGGTGAATACACAGCAGCAGTACCATGTAACAGGAGTCATCACTACTATGGTAAGTTCGGGGGTCTGCCTGTTCAACGAAACAGATGTCACCTTACTAGGGCTGTAAGTGAGAGGGACAACACTCCCTCCCCCACCCCCCAAGGTCTGAAAATGCCCAGGACTCTGTCAGCCTAAGTCTGGGACCTCACTGAGTTCGGGGTCATTGTTCACATTCCAAATGTGCTTGCAATCCTTACGTAAATTCAGAATGGTCACAGAGGACATCGCCTAACTCCCAGGCCCGTGTCCTTTGAAACACTTCCATGCCTTTGTCTCAACCTATTTCCTCTTTCATTTGTATGATAAAAGTGCTTAATCGCGAAAAACTGATTGCAGGCACATGATGAACGTGACATTTTCACACAGGAAATGGAGGCCTTTCCTTAATAAGTACGGTCCTTCAGGAAGTCGCTGTTGGGACAGCATCAGTTCTTTTCACTCAGTTTGGTTAAGACAGTCTTTCTGGGAGGAGGTGACCCACAGGCCAGACTGACTTGGGTCAGACAGACCTCTTAGCACGTGGGTTTACATGCCTGTGGGATTATACCAAATTCTACAGGTTCAGAAAGATCTGCTGGTGGGTGAGGTTGCTAGGAAAACATTGTTCTCCATTAGTCCGGGGTGAAAACGAGGGGGGGAACCACTGCAGAAAACCATACACTTTCAATAATTAAAATATTTTGGTGAGTGTCATGTACTTTACTATTACTTTCTTGAAACCACTAGATGTTCATCTGAAGAAGGATGAAGCCTTCTGTCACTGTGAAGACTTACAATCTACCCTGAAAGCTCCTAGGTCAGTCCTACTCTGTCTTATGCAGTAGAGTTCTTGTGGGTAGGGATGGACTAGATGTCAGTGAGTGAGTGAGTAAGTGAGTGCACAGTGACTATAGCCTTGGGCTCAAACATAGCAATGATTGTGAGGTTGGTGTTGGATCGGTGGCATTTTATTCTGCTGCTACCAGCAACAGCAACAACAACCAGGTTATCTTGTGAGAGCAGGCATTCCACAGTGTAGTGAGTCATCACAGGGCAGGTACCTTCTTACTGTCCGGGCTGCTATCCAATGCTGAGCCCAGGGCAGGCTGATAAAAGTGCGTGCAAGCAGCTTCCAGGGGTTCCCCAGGTGCCTTGAGCTGAGGAAGGTGACAACCAGCCAGGCTCCTCGCCCCAGCACCCACATCACTTATGATTCGTCCTAACGTAGACACTAGTTCTAAAGATGGGGGCCATTGCCTTCCCTCGCCAGATGGTGGCCAGGGAAGAGCCCATTTTTGGGACACCGAGGACAGGAGACTACACAGCTCCAGGGAAAAACCACATTGACTTCCGTTGATAAAATGACAATACTGGGTTACGGAGGAAGCAGAGCCCAAGACTGGTGGTTTCGTGGCTGCATGTTTAAGGTGATATTGGGAATTGGCGGTGGAGGTCAGAGAGTTCATGGGAAAAGAGAAAGCGAATGGACTTTTCTCATGTACTTTTGGACACCCCCCCTCTCTTAACCCATAAGGTTATTCAGGTACTTTGATGATTAGAAGCAGAAGCCAATCCCTGTGAGTTCTAAGGGTTAAGCACACATCAGGAGTTCAAATCTTTCAGCTATTTCATGGGACAGAGATGGGACAACAGTTTCCCTAAAGATTTATAACCTTAGAAACCTTATGGGCCTTGCTGCCATCAATACCTACTCTGAGGACGAGCAGGAAGGTTAACAAAAGAAAGCTGTTTGCGTGTGATTTATCAAATATAATATTCCATCTGAGTTTTATTTTATTGGATGCATTGGTTGTCTATTGAAATGGCGCGATCTGATTAAAATGTTCCAAGTGACTTTTTATTGTGGTGAAGTCAGAATCAACGCAATAGCAGTGAGTTTGGATTTTGGTTTGGAAGTCATTCTGAGAGAGAGAGAGAGAGAGAGAGAGAGAGAGAGAGAGAGAGAGGCAATATTCAACTTTGCCTCAAAAAAATTTTTTTTCCCAGAAGGGGGACACATCATTCTAGTTTATCTTCCAGTTGGTTGGAATGTAAGACTAATGGAATGGGAAAGATATCAATTAGTGACAATTTGGGAGGAATCTCAAGCTTTTCATGTTTGACAGTCCTAAGACACATCTTAGGTCTTCAATTTACAATGCCATAAAGTTGCTTCATTCCATATACATAGCCATATTGGTGGTTAATTTGCTTTGTTTTTATAATCACTGCAGCAGTAAAGCTGTCATCTCTCCCTTCCTGACATATGTCTACATCCTTTTTAAAATTTACAACCCAGCACATCAGCATTTTATTTGGTTTTGTTTCCAACCCAGTTGACCGACCACAAGAACCCCACAGACCTCTTTCTAAAAGTTTGGGGTCTGACTTAAAGGAAGTGAAACCAGCCCGAGGAACTTGGGGCCTGTGGAGTCTAGTCCCTGCCTAGCACAGACACAGCTTCCATTCTGGGTAGTTAGGGCTATGGATGCGCAGAATAGCAGGTTACCAGCTTGGGTCGCTAACCACAAGGTCAATGGTTAGAAACCACCAACCACTCTGAGGGAGACAGATGAGGTTTTGCACTCCCATAAAGAATTAAGAGTCTCAGAAAACCCTAGGGGGCATGTCTACCTTATCTTACAGAGTCACTGTGAGTTGACCATGACTTGATGACAGTGGGTTGAGTTTGAGTGTCTCCCTTACCAGAGACCCAATGCTACTGAAGTGAATCACACTCATGGTGTGTCTGACTGCACACCATTGGGTTTCTCATGGCTGATGTTTTAGGAAGAAGCTTGCCAGGCCTTTCTTTTGAACCACCTTAGGGGAGAGGTATTAACAGCTGGTCACATGAACAGTTTGTACCCCTTGGGGACTCTTATGCTTGGGAGTATTTCATCAGCGGGGCAGGTGTCGATTATGCTAATAACCCCATTTTAGGATTCAGCGTCCATATGTTCATGATTGGCTCGAAATGCAGAAAGGTTCTAGTCTCCATCTCTTCTCACACTGCCATGGGGACAGAGTGATACATGGATCAGAGAGTTCATGCAGGGCAGCATCTCCTGAGGCGCTGGCTAGAGATTCATATTCCCGGATTCCTGCTGTTGGGCAGTGGCAGAGGCTGGCCTGGTGTCATGGCCGAATGCCTTATGTTTTGAAGAAGGGGATGGCTGACAGTGTCAGAAGAAGCAGGGAGATGGGAAGCAAAGAGACCCCCAAAGCATCCACTGGCTTTGGAATGTGTTGGTGCTGATGGCTGTGAAGAGGGAGGAAGGCAGCACGCTAGGAGCCTGGGGAGAGAGATTGGGGCTGAGCAAAAGAGCCCTGTGCTAGAGCTTTCTCTGTACCCTTCCATGCTGTGAGAATCAGCAAAAGGAACACCTTTCCCAAGACATAGAATGCCATAATGCAACATCTGGAAAAGAGAGAGAGAGAGAGAGAGAGAGAGAGAGAGAGAGAGAGAGAGAGAGAGAGACTGAGACAGAGACAAAAAGAGTCAGAGAGAGATAGGAAGAGATCTTTGGAGCTCCTGTAGCAGGTAGTATTTGAAGATTTTGTGCAAAAGTATTCCGAGTTTCCTATCAGTGGCATGAGAGTGAAGTGGTATTTGGGATGGTTAATCCATGGACCAGTTGTTTTCTGTTGGAATAAAGTACAACTGTGCTTCCAGCTAAGACGTCTTCTATTTTTAAAATCATTTTATTGGGGGTTCATACAACTTATCACAATCCATACAGCTATCCATTGTATGTCAACTACATTAGTACATTTGTTGCCCTCATCATTCTCAAAATATTTGCTTTCTATTGAAGCCCTTAGTATCAGCTCCTCATTTCCCCCCCAACCTCCATACTTCCCCATTCCTCATGAACCCTTGATAATTTATAAATTGTTATTACTTTGTCCTATCTTATACTGTCTGATGTCTCCTTCCATCCACTTCCCTGTTGTCCATCCCCCAGGCATGGAGTTATATGTAGGTTCTTATAATCTGTCCCCCCTTTCTAACCCATCTTCCCTCCACTGTCCTGGTATCATCACTCTAACCACTGGTCCTGAAGGGATCATCTATCCGGATTCCCCATGTTTTTGGTTCCTATCTATACCAGTGTACATCCTCTGGCCCAGTCGGATTTGTAAGGTAGAAATGGGATCATGATAGTGGGGAGGAGGAAGCATTGAAGAACTAAAGGAAAGTGTATGTTTCATCATTGCTACACTGCACCCTGACTCATTCCCGTGACCCTTCTGTAAGGGGATGTCCATTATCTACAGATGGGCTTTGGGTCCCCAACCTGTACTCCCCATTCATTTACAATGATATAATTTTTAGTTCTTCAGATATCAAAGATCAGGTACCAGCTAGGACTTTTTAAATGACTCACTCAGACATGAGAGAAAACAGGCTGCAAATGAGGGACATCTCTGTCCTTATGGTTCCTGAGTTTTGAATGATAAGAGGAAAATGTCTTTGAAAAGATGATTCCATTATTTCTTGATGTACTTTAAAACATAAACTATCGACCCTATAACATTCAGCCCTTACATTGGGTCCACGTTCCCTCAAACCCTTCACAGTCCTTATTGCCACAGAAGCCCCAATCTGGGAGAAAATGGTGCCATTGAATGCTGCTCTTGATGTGCATTTTGAAATGCTTGAAGGACCCTGTGTCAGCCCTGGGAAAAACTCTTGAGTTCATCAGACTGCTCCCTTAATCCCCTCATCTTGTGCAGAGGCTTTACAGCTCCCCCCCTCCCAATTTTTTCCTTCAAATTCACCAGGGGAACAACCCTTGCAAAAGAATCCTCAACCTGTCAAATACCTCTTCCCACAATTTTCCCTCCCACAATTTTCCTTCACTAGGAATTTTTCTTCCTTCATCAGGGATTTTCAATTTGCTCATGACCTCAGTGACTGCCCCAACCAAGTCCTTCCTGAAAATGCAGCCATGAATCACCCTGGGGATACCCAATCCCCAGTGACCCCAGGAACTATGCTCCTGAAATGCCCCTCTTTCCCGGCCTGCCTCCCGACCCAGCTGGTCCCTCTTCACTCTTCACAAAATCTAAGATTCTCATCCACATAATTGAGAAAGAAAGAAAGAAGGAGCGAGCAAGAATGTAGCAATCAATGCCACACTGTTCTTTGGTGCACAATCATAGAGGGGGCAATGCTGACTTGCTGTTGGTTCAAAACAAGCTCAACTGCCCATGCACGAGTCAATGCCGCTCATGGGGGTCCCTAGGAGAGGAGAGAAGTGCTCTTTATAGGAGTATGAGGCCCATCTTTCCCTTGTTGAGCAGCAGGTGGTTTCAAACTGTTAACCTCTGGGTTAGCGGGCCCACTTGTAACCAGGGTGCCTGCTGTTGGCTCAAGTTCATCTTTTTCACCTGCAGTAGTCATAGTAACCCATCCCTGTTACCACACCATAGGATTGGTTCCTGGGTATGATACACAACATGTAAGGAGGCTGAAAGGTGCCATGTAAGGAGGCTGAAGGTACCTATAAAAAAATTCAAGTGCTTTAACAAAAGAGAAAAGTCTCTATTAAGGTAGGAGATGGGAGTCCAAGTGATGAATTTGTTTTGTAGCATTGTTTTCTTTTATTATCATTTATTTTATGTTTTCCTTGCCCCCCTAAGACTTGCTTGGATTGGGGTCATTAATCTGTTAGTTGTATCTTCCTTTCACAAATACTCATGGGACCATCTATCTGTTCTCTCTCTCATGCGTGCACGCACGCACACACACACATACACACACTCACACATGCACTCACATTTTCTTCCTCTTCCATGGCTCAGCCTGTCAATCTGCCTCTCCCTCTACCAGAACATTCCCTCAGGATGGTGATGGATTTTAAAAATTTTTTTATTTCCTTTAGTCAGTGTTGCCACCCCAGATTCATCCACCCACATTCATTTTCTACTATCTCCTGCCTTTCACTTTGCATGAAGTCTCTACTCAACATGTATTTCTCATTGCCCGAGGCTGTCTAGCTTGGATACGCTAGCACAAAATACCTTCAGCTAAAGCCCAAACACTTTTGTGTGTCATGAGCTCCACCCTGATTCTGGGTGTCATCCTCATGTCCCTGGTTGTCCTTCTCTGCCCTTCTTCACTTGGACATCCTCATGGTGGGGGTATTCTTGCTTCCTTCAGTCCTTTCCAATGCCTCAGCCATCAAAGGTCGGTGATAAATGTCGCCTACTCAGAGAAACTGTTCTTAAACCCCCCAGACTAGGGGAGCCCTTCAAGAGTGGACTGACACAGTGGTTGCAACGATGGGTTTGAACATGAGAACATTTGTGGGGATGGTGCAGGGCTGAGCTATGTGGCAGTCAGTTGTACACTATGGCTTAGATTTGACTCTCCACCACCCAACAGCAACAACTGGGTTATTAGCCATTACGTACCATGTCCCCAAGAGAGAGCTTGAAGTCCTAACTCTCCGTAACTGTGAACCGGACCTTTCCTTTTAGTCAATAGGATCTCTGAAGATGTTCCTGAGGCTTACTGACTGGTATCCTTATTCAAAGAAGTGAAGAGGTGCAGACTTGAGGAAGACAGTCCTAGGAGGACAGAGGTAGACACTGTAGCCATAGGTCTGCAAACTGGGAAATGCCAAGCATCTCCAAGAACCAGTAGAAAATGTGTGGTAGTTATATAACTTGATAGAGTAAAGGGATGGAGTCTTGTCTGTCAATCAGTTCATAGCCTGATGATGCTTCCTAGTGACCTTGTGACCTTCACCTGAGGATTCTGGGAACTTTCTCTCTTTCTCCTGAGAGGTGGTCATGCACACTGTCTGTCTGCTTCACTTTCCTGTTGAGAAGATATACTCAGGAAACTGGAAGAGCCACATGGAGACTGCGCCAAGACTGAGATGCTCCCACTACCACTGGATCTACAAGACTTTTCACCCAATGGCATGTGCACTTCCTGCATTCAGCATCATTGCATAAGGTATGTGAATCTGTAGAGGAATTTATAGACTAGTATCAGACATGTGGGCTAATATCAGACTTATACATGTGACTGGGATGTTTTCTCAATATACAATTGCTCTTTGATATAAAACTCTCTCTAATGCATATATGAGTGTCCCTGGATTCGTTTCTCCAATCAGTCCAGACTAACGAGAT
>PVJH01001850.1:0-27500 GCA_004026705.1 Nesogale talazaci | reverse complement strand
CTGATTTTTTTTCCCCCCTTCTCCTTCCCGTTCTCCAACACGTCAGAAATGGAGGGGGTGGGGTGGCGGGAAGCAGCCAGCTTGTTCGGCCTGGACAAAGTCAGGGGCCTTCTTCTCCCGTCTGGCTGCCTTTCATCTTGTAGCTCATGTTATTCCGCCTTGAACGTGTTCTTAGCTCGGGTTCTTCAAACAGGTCACGAATACCTCACCATCCTTTGTCCTTGATTTGATAGACATCTGGCTGTAGCCAGAAACCACCTTTGATGTGCTCTTGTAAAGAATAATACTAACTTCCCTGTTTGTCGGCACTGGAGCTGCAGCCGCAAAAGACAAAAGGAGCGGGGACTAAGGGAAACAGCCTCCTAGCTCCCAGACACACGCACGCGCGCATCGCCTGGGCTTGTAAACCCAGACCTGGCCTGTCAGGCTCCCCCTAGTCCTTGTTAGTTCCCTTAGTCCCCTGTGGGTTGTTGTAATGTGGTTTGTCATCCTGTTTCCCCCATTCTCTGCAATCTCAAATACCCGGACCATCAGGTCTTTCTCCCCTGCATCAGAGCGGCGACTGACCGCACCACAAAACCTCTCAGCCTGGCAGAGGCTTGCTGTGGGGTGTGTCTTCCTACAGCCCCGGAAGCAGCTGAAGGTGTGGTCCTGAGCCCTCACAGGTCCCCAAGCACCCCAGGGTGCACCAGGCCCTCCTGAGGACTTTTGCAGAGGATCATAGCCCCAGGAACCAGACTTCCGAGAAGCCCAAACTCAATAGTATCTTTTAAAAAGCAAAGCGCTACAGCCACCCTCTCTTTACTTCTAGTTTTTTTTGTGTCGGAATTAAAGTGCTTCTGCTATTTCCACCTTTTTTGAACCTGATCATATAGTTGCTGTTTTCTTTTTCTTCTAATTCTTTCTTTTTTTTTTTTTAACACACTTTTGTGAGTTCTGCTTTAGCTGGAAGCTACCTGTACTGTTACTTCCTTAATTTGGAAAGGAAAAAAACAAACAAACCAACAACAACTGATTTCAAATGAACTCATTTTCTTTTCTTTGCATCAGTTGAGACAATAATATCCATGAAATCGCGGTTTTAATGCACTAGGTAGACTTTTCCCCTCCGAATACGCCGCAAATTAAAGCCATAACTATTAAAAACTTCATGCTCACACCACCTACAATTATCTTGCATACAGTCACAATTTGGGGGGTGGGGGAGAGGAGAGAATGCTCTAGAGAAGGGGGAGGCAAAATATTCCTGGAAGAGGTGAAAGGAGAGTCTTCTGGGCTTTGCCGGTCTGGAGGCCAAGTCAAAGAAAGTCTCTAGGTGTTCAGGCAAGAGGAAGGAAAACAGACAGCCACATTATCGTTTAGTCATTTCAAAATGTAAGAGTCATGCGCTGGTATCCATTTGGGTCTTTTCTGAAATGTCTACAGGAATGAGTGAGAAGTAATGGGACTTTTTTTCCTAAGGAGAGAAGTGCTGGTGGTCCGGGGGGTGGGGGGTGGGGTGGGATGGGCAGTGGGCTCTAACCACAAAGCTGGCAGTTCAAACACACCAGTCGCTCTGTGGGAGAAAGATGTTGCTGATGGCTCCTGGAGAGATGCATAGCCTCTCTAGAGTTCCTGGGATTTGGCATCAGCTCCAGGGCTGTAGTTTCAGGCTTGGGTTTTCCTAAGGATGGCGGCAGAGTCGCCGGTACTGACCTCAGGGTGATGAGCACTCCCTCATGCTGCCACCAGTGCTCCTGGGGCAGGGGGAGGAGGGCATGCTGGGAGGCTGTTGGGCTTTACTCCTGCCCAGACAGACGGCAGCCGTAGAAACCTGGTTCTTTTCTGGCCTAGGGGGTCCCTAGGGAGGACAATGGACTCCATGGCTGTGGGTTTGCTTCGCTGGGCTTTGTTCTCATCCATGTGTCATATCCCAGCATGTGTGGACTCTGTCCCCACAGATCTGGGGCAGGGCCCAGGAGTCTGCATTTCTAACAGACCTTCAAGAAATGCAGAAGGGACTGGCGCAAGGACCACATGTTGAGCGGCGTCACCCAGACGATCATGGAAATGCAGTTGCTTTTTGAAGTCTTTATACATCCATAGAATATGCAAATATACACACTAAATCTACTACATATGCTTATAGGGGCCTTGGTTATGCCGTGGTTATGTATTGGGCTGCTAACTGCAAGGTCGGTAAATCAAAACCTCCAGCTGTTCCTTGGAAGAAAGACAGGGTGTTCTACTCCTCCAAAGGAAACCCAAAGGGCCAGTGCTTCCCTGTCTTCCAGGGGGCTAGGAGTCAGAAACTGCCTCTTTGCCAGTGAGTTTTTTGTTTTTATATATGTATATTTAAATATATGCACACATAGTTCCTGTGTGTATATATGTGTGTACATGTATGAGTAAACAGATAGATGTATGTGCATATAGATGTAGATGATATACACACATATATATAAGAAGCCCTTGTGGCATGATAGTTATGTGCTTCGTTGTAAATTCTTCTAGAGGCTCTGCAGAAGAAAGGCCTGGCATTCTGCTCCTATAAATATTATAGCCAAGAGACCCTATAGGGCTGCTGCTCTGGTGTGTCACAAAGGGTCACCATCAATGAGACTCAACCTGCTGGTACCCCCAAACAATAAGTCTATCTATGTACACACACAGTACATGAGTAATATATATCTATATACTCCACACACAAATATGTACCAATGTGTAAGTATATATTATGCATCTCTGTACACACACACACACAGACACATACACAAAGGTGTTTCCAAAGTGGGTCAGGGGGAAGATTTTAATTTCCATTGTCTACAAACTTTCTTGAAGCCTCCTTATACAGATATAATGTACACACACGCACACACACACACACACACACACACACACAGGCGCGCATGTGCGCATGTGCGCGCTTATCCAGTTCACTAGCCAGCCTTTGAAAGGCAGTTATAATCCCATGTGAGGTTGGAAGGAAATCTCACAGCATCATCTCTAAAGGATGAGGGTGGGTGGATTTTGTCACTGCTGATGTCCCAGCAGACCTGGCCTTCTCTGCCCAGCAGCCGGGGCATCTTGGGCTCCCAGGCAAGGCAGCTGAGCTCACTGGGGTGGATGGAGGTGAGTGGGGCCTGTCTCCTTGCAGGGACATTTGGGAGGACAGAGTACAGGAGTCCGGCCTGCACAGCACTGTGGATGCTCCACAGCGAGCTCTGTTGACATCTCGCCAAGACAAGCCGGGTGACAAACACAGGCCCAGGGAAGACTGCCTTGGTCAGCGATCCCAGTCGCTCCGAAGGATGTCCCCAAACAAAGGTTGTGTGCCTCCTCCCCACCTCCTCAGCCTGCATCTCAATTTAATTACTCACCTTTGCAGCTTTAAATCAAAGGTGGCTCCTATTAAGCACCATTCCCTCTGCCGGCCGCTTGTATAACACAGCAATAGCGAGCGGCAACGCACCAGCAATGGCTTCTACAGGGTGTTAGGTGTGCACTGAACCAAATCCCCAGCAGCAGGGCTTCGAGTGGAGACATGATGCGGGCATAGGCAAGGCGTGGGCATGTTGCCGGCAGTCTCTCTCTCTCTCTCTCTCTCTTTCACACACACACACACACACACACACACACACACACACTGCCAGATGTCAGTCTCCTGGAAAGACAACCCTCCCCTCCGCCCCCCCCCATAGAAAGAAGTTTCAACCCAACAGAAGAAGGCAGCATGGTTTGCCCGGAGTGAGTCGCCACAGCTCCTCACAGCTCCCGTGAGCTGACTTGGGGCTAGTGTGTAGGAGAGACCAGGCCTGGTCTCTGGCAAGGAGAGTTAACAGGTAGCTGGGGTGGGGGCGGAGGTGGGGGACCTGTCACTAGTAGAGATCCAGGGGCTTCTTGGGGTAGAATCTGGGTTCAGATCCACAGTAAGACCCCAAACCAAGCAGAAATAAGCTGGGGCTTCCTCGTGGCCCCTGATGGACGGCTTGCATCCATCCTGTGCTCATCCATCCATTCCACTGTCATTTCCTGAGCCCTTACTAGGCATCTGGTTTTATCCCTCACACTCCAGGGCTAAACTCTGAAGACGGGAAATGGTGCCTGGTTTTTGAGCTTTGCAGTCCTGGTGCACAGCACTGGATCTTAAAAACCAAGGAAACAAAGAAATACCTGTGGGATGAATCAAAGGATATCTCTCCAGTGCCTGGTGTCCTTTCTGGCAACTGAGATATCTCTCTGTAGTTAGTTCCACCCAGCCCCCTCTCCTCCTCCTCTTGTGCAGTCTCCATATGGCGCCCAGAGTGTTCTTGGCCAGGGGGTCAGCGCTCTGCACACTCCACAGACCTGAGTCCTCTCAGGCTCAGCAAGGTTCCAGCCTCACCCCCTCACCCCACAGCTCTCCTTTGCTGTCGTGGGAGTCAAGGGTGGCCTACCATTGCTGCAGTCCGCTTCTCCCATAGAAAAGGGAGCCACAAGCTCCCTCCAGCCACAAGCTGGGTCCCCGAGCGCCTAATTTATCACAGGTGTGGTATTCACGATTCTGAATTGTATCAGAAACCCACCCCCTCTTTTCAAATGAGAAATGTATTATGGTGCCTATGACTTTTTAAAATTACAAGTTGAACTTTCCATGGATCCCATTGTATCTTGGGGGACTCCCCAGGAGCCCCTCCCACCCTTTCTCACAAGGGGCACACTAGCAGTCGGTAAACACTCTCTGGCTGAGGATCCTAACAGGCGGCTGCTCTTCTGGGTGCCAGAGTGCGCACTGCGGCAGATTCACAAGTTAGATGGGAGTGCGGAAGACTGTGCGTACAGGGGCACTGGCCTTGGAGGAAACTTCTTTAAATACACAAGAACTCTCCCGCACGCGTGTGCGCACACACGCATCCTCCTCTCCCAGGGCTCGGCCACACACCCTTGGACACGTCTCTTTGTCCCTTCCATGTACTGCTGGAAGCACTCATAGGCCAGTTCACAGGAAATACGTGGCTAAGCTATATTTTAATCTGGGCACATAAAACACTGCCTCGAATGTTATGCTTCTCCCGGGGGAGCACTTACGAACTCCAGGTCAGCTTCACATTACATCACTGTGAGACGCACGCGCGCACACGCGCACACACACACAAATTTATGAGGCTCAAGGTAGTGGATCTTATATCGGAGACCCTTAGCCCATCCACGTTGGGAACGTTGGCTGGATTCGCCCAGGCGCTCTGAGAGAACGTCTCCATCTTCCTGCTGGAAGATGCTTTACATGGTAACTTTCCACGGAAAAGCCCCGCCACTTTGTCTGAAGAAAACCCAACAGATTAAAAAACGGGAACGAACTCCAACGACGATGAGGGCGACGGCAGCCGACATTCTAAATGCCCATGGAGAGGGGACCGAAAATGGTGGTTCGTGCACTCTTTTTTCTCTGGAGACGATGACCCTGACGTCATTCCGTGGAATGTACTGGTGATGTATTGGATGGAGGCCTCATCCCAGTGATTGGAAACACAGATGTGGACGCTCTTACTATGCTTCCAGAAAACCATTCCTCAAAGGACTCACATTTGTTTAACCTTAGTCACAAGATGATAAAACTTATTAAACATTTTTAGAAGCAGCAACACAATATTCTTGGTTTATGGGCCTGGCAGGCCTGGGGATTCATTCCACCCCCTCACACACATGCATACACTTTCCCCACCTTCTCTTCACCTCTGGGAGAGTTGGATTCCTGTCCCCCCCCCCCCTTCATGAAGTTTTGCTCGTGCTCCATGCACCACCCCCTCTGCCCCGCACCCCTGCTCTTTCATTATTTCTGCATTCACAGATGTGGCTTGACAGTAAACAGATGAGCTGCCTCGCTGATCTCAAAGAGCAATAATTAAACCGCAGGGACGAGGGCGAGGCTCCCCTTGGGGATGGACAGAGGAAGGATAGAGCGCCCACCAGGGAGAGGTTTGCTTATGATGGTGAGCTTGCTTCTTAGAGAAGCAACTGTTCTCATGTAGACACCGGGCACTTTCATGTATGCGCTCAACATTTGCTCAAAACCGACTTCTGCCAGGCCGGCACCGTGGGGTCCCGGTGGCCTAGTGGGTTAAGTGCTGCACTGCTGATCGCAAAGTCTGTAGTTTGAACCCAACCGCTGCTCCACGGAAGTCTCAGAAATTCCAGGGAGTATCTGTCCTCCTCTGTCCTAAAAGGTTGCTATCAGCAGGAATCGATTGGATCACACTGGTGTCTGTCTGTCTCTTAGTTTTATTTTAGACAGTTCAGTGGGCTGGTGGTTTCAACCTGCGAGTCTCAAGTCTTTCTTCCGGGTACCCCAAATAACCTCATCAGCCTCACAGCCTAAGGTTTCCATTCATTCACTGAAGATGCCTACCGCATTTAAAGCACTGCACATCACGTGGTGGTCCCCATCGTTCAAGCAATCACTGACCTATTCTGAAGTTGGGCATTGGGTGGGGCTCCTTCTTTCTGGCCTGTGCCACCCCTCCTATCTTTGCCTTCTTCCTGTGCAGGGGACATCCTGGATCACTATGTTCTGTCCTCCTGGCACCCAGGGTCATAACAGCAAGGACAGGAGCAGTGCCTTTCTGAAACATGATGGTGGGGGCTTTGTGTGCACACGCTGAACCTCCAAAGAGCATTGACGATTCCACTACCCTATGACTGGGTCTGGACACATGTATATGTCTTGTCGACCACAACCCCCAAGTCTGTGCTCAGTCAAGGCTGTGTACACACAGGTGTAGGGGATCAGTGGTAGAAGTCTGGCTTCCCGTGCAACTAAGCTTAATTCAAGCCCCCTCAATAGACCTCATGTGCATTACCCACCATCCATTAGTAGAGGCTGGTGTGTGGCTGTGCTACTGGACGTAACAGGAACTGTTACATGTCCAATTAGGAACCCAAAGGTTCACCTGGAGACACCTCACCTCAGAGGATTACTGTGGTCATCAGCTTCTGAAGGGTCACAGGCTGAGAAGCCATCGAGGGGACAGTTGTTCTCTGTCCACAGGATGGCATGAGGTTGTCCTGAGATGGAACAGGCTCCATGATCACTAAGAACAACAACAACAAGGTGATGCTGATTGCATTTCAACAGAGCTTCCAGACGAAGGCAGACTAGGAAGAAAGACCTGGCTGTCTACTTCCAAAAATCGGCTAATGTGAACCTTCATAGATCACAAGTGCTGAGTTGGCAACTGGTCATGGAAAGGCGCAGAACTGTCTTCTAGCACTGTCACTCCATTCAACCATCCTTCCTGCTTAGTGGGGCGGAGCCCTGAATGTGAACTAGAGTGGAAAAAAACAAAAACACACATGCTAGCTGCAGAATGATGCACTTTATTAAAAATAATAAATATGCACAAGGCACAGGCAATATATCTAGCTATCTATGTCCTCAGGGAATACAATCAATCAGGAAAGATATATATCATAAATGCTTATGAGAGTAAAGGGGTCAATAATAACCAAGATTTGCAGAATGTTCCTAATGCACTAAGTAGTGATCTGGGTCTATATGATAAATATCAATGCTTAAAATCCCAGTGAGAAATTGTCTTATATCTCTGTGACAGACCAGGACACTGAAACAGAGATTTTTAAGCTTGGTGGCCTAAACAGGCTTATTTTCGCTCTCTGTATCTTTAATATTTGATATGTATGATTTTAATTACTTTATAGGGGCTCAGGTGGTTAACCAATGCCCTGCTGAACAAAAGATCAGAGGTTCAAAAAAAAAAAAAAGATCAGAGGTTCAAAACCACCAGGCACTGCTCGGGCAGGATAAAGTTGTGGGGGTCAACTTCCATAAAGAATAAACCAAAAAAACCCCAAGCTTGCTGTCTTCCAGTCCACACTGACTAAACATGCTGGGCTCTGAACTGCTAGGTCAGCAACTTGAAACCACCAGCCACCCCAAAGGAAAAAGACAGCACTTTCTATTCTCTAAAGAGCTACACTTTTGGAAACTCAAAAAGGCAATTCTACCCTGTCCTATAGAGTCATTGTGAGTCCATAAAGCTACACTACAGTCCATGAACCCCTACAGTTGTCTACCCTGTTGTATAGGTTTGCTGAGTCTGAACCAACTTGATGGCAAAGGATGGGGTTGGTTTTATCAGAAAGAATCGATCCAGTGAACTGTCCTGATCTTCCATAGTCTGATGATTTTTAACTCCCCTCCCTTTTCTATTGCACCTGATGGACTCTTCTTACTCAACATTAATAGAGAAACTATTTCTGCAAAAGAGAAGAAGCTAGAGGATAGTTCCCTTTCATGTCTCATTAGAATAACCTCAAATCAGATGGCTAGGCAGTTTGCCAAACTTTGTCTTATTCCAAAGGTCTGTTTCAAAGTGCCACCCATATTTAGGGGGAAAAAACAACATTAACATCTACAACAATTGTGTTTTGTGGCTGTTTCCCCACCCCTACTCCTAGCCCCTTCGAACGATCCTATCCTGGTTTCTATTGTAAGTGGCATCTTCTTGCTCAGATAGGATCCCTCGCTATTTTCCTGATCATCCTATTTGTTTCCCATCATGCAGAGCTGTCAGTTAGGTGCCACCCATAATTAAATATTTACAAGACAAAGACATCGTGGAAGATCCTGCCCATAAGTATCGTGAGTGCGCTAAAAGAGAGACCTGCAAAGGGAGCTTTGCCTTGGCTTCAGAAAGTCGTGGGACACTGTCGCTACATGTGCCCAGGGTGTTCGACACCCTCAGGGTGTCCTGAGTCCTCCAGGAGAATGATGGGGAACAAGTGGAGGGCATTGGGCTTGGGGCCACATCCTCAGAAGTAAGGCAGGCAGTCAGTGAGCAGAGTTCTCGCCAGGACACCACCAGTGGACCACAATGGGGGTGTAGGCATTGTTTTTAGTCCTGATTAATAACACAGGAGTGGGTTTAAGCCATTGTAGAAAGTTTAAGAATTAAGATGTGGTTAGCACTATAAAGACATAGGATTTTGTGCTTGGTTGCTACATAAAAGGTTGTCGGTTCAAGACCACCAGCAGCTCTGTGGGAGTCAGGACATGGAAAGCAGCTTCCTTTGAGACTGCAGCCTTGGCAATGCTGTAGTGCAGTTACGTGCTGGGTGGTTGCATTGGATGAAATTGATGGAGTCTATTGAAGTTGGTTAGGTGGCATTCGGCACCAACAATGGGTATCTGTCTACCTACTATCATCTATCTATCTATCTATCTATCTATCTATCTATCTATCTATCTATCTATGAATGAGACTTGCAGGAGCCCTGGGGGTATAGTGGTTATGCATTAGGCTGTGATCCACAGTGCTGGCAGTTTGAAACCTCCAGCCACACTGAGGGAGAACAACTGGGCTGTCAACTCTCTTAAGCACTCTCAGAAACCCACAGGGGGTCCCCATAAGTCAGCATTGACTGGATGGCGGCAGTGAGTTTGGTTTGAATTTTTTGATATATAACAATAACAGCTATATACATATATATAACATTACCAACTATAGACATACATGTATGTATATCAGGTGTATATGTGCATGCACTGTTGTTTTATATCTATGCATGTAAATATACAATGTATATCATCTACACATACATCCATCCATACACACATAGACTGTACATATATGTGTTGATACATGCATAGATAATTGCATAATTATAAACAGACAGATGAGGGGGCTTCAATAGTTCATGAAAAAGTTCTATTATTTTTTAACTCCATTTTCCCCATGAACTGTTTAAAGTCCTTCACACAAACACAAGTACACACATATTTCGGATCCTTGCATGTTGCAATCCACCATGTGCTCAGCTGTTAATCAAGGGGATAGACTAGTTTGAGCCCATCCAGAGAAACCATGTAAGATAAGCCTGATGATCTACTTTCAAAAATTGAGCCATCGAAAACCACCCAGAGTACAAGTCTTCTCTGCTGGGGTCTCCACGAGTTAGAATTGATTGAGAGGCATATGGAGGTGGTGATGATGCGTGTATACATATATCAATACATCTTATATACAAACATAAATACACTTGCATGTACACATATGCACACACGTCTACAGGACGCCTGGTGGTGCCGTGGTTATGTGTGGGGCTGCTAACCACAAAGTCAGCTGTTCAAAATCACCAGCTTCTCCATGTGAGAGAGGCGAGGCTTTCTGCTCCCATAAAAAAAGCATGCAGTCTCGGACATTCACAAGGGCAGTTCGACCCTACCCTATTTGGGGCTTGGGAGACTGAGATGAGCAGGATGCCCCTCTTTCTTCTTTTTCCTGGACATGCTGTGCTGCAACACACTGCTCCAAGCACCACATGTCTGCTCCTGCATGACTACTGCCCAGCACCGAAGGCATGAGAAGTGACCAAGCGTGGCACCTCAGCCTTTGGACTCTGGCTTGCCAGAGCAGGGTTTGAATTTTCCATGAAAAAGCTCGCATGATCTTAGCCAAGTTGCTTCCACTTTGCCAAACTTCATTTTCCTAACTGTTATATGGGCTGCTACCAACACGCCGCCCTCCAACCCGTTTGTCAGAGTTGGAGGGAGAGGGAGATTGTCTGTGGACAACCTAGATGGTGAGGGGGGTGGGTGTTTTCTCAGTGGTGGGCACTGGACAGGGTTGCCTGGGTTCAGCTGGGATACTTGATGGCCACATATTGAGCACATGGTTAGTTTTCATCATCATCTTCTTCATCATCATACCCAACCACCCATGTTGGGCAGGAGAGTGCGGATGTCAGATGACTGGGAAAAACAGGGAAAGAAAAGACAGAGGCAAAGGAAGGAGGATGTAGGTGGAAAAAGGAAGGAGGGGGTTTCCGCCCACCCAGGTGGTAGTTTCCAGGATTGTCCAGAGTACAAGAAAGAAAGAGTTGAGGGTTCCTGAGGCATTCCCTTGGTTGCTCTGTCATCTTCTGTCGCGGTCTCTGGTACCCAGGTTGCTGGTCTCTCTTTCTCAGGGGTTCTCTGGGCTCCGCTGTGAGGACCAGGGTGGCCCACTACACGAAGGGTGACTGCACTTCCTGGGTGAAAATGCGACAGGGAAAACAGCCCTGCCACCTCACAAATACAAACACCATCCCCTCGGGCAGGGGAGAAGATGAGAGAGGCTAATGACATATTTTTTCCCTGAAGAGTGAAAAACAAAAGTGAAAAAGAGGCCCTCAAATAATTTCTAGAATATTAATGATTTGATATTTGAGTTGAGGGGTGGGGAATGGGAAGAGAGAGAGAGAGAGAGAGAAAGAGAGAGAGCACTTTGGACTGGGAAGTGTAGTAGACTCAAACGTGTCAACCTTAGGTTCCAATCAAGAGCACAGAAGCCAGAATATCACTTGAAGAACTTACATCAAATCAAGTCTCCCGAAACTGTGCCCATCATGAGGCCTGTCCTCTTCTCTTCACTCTGTCCCAGGCCTGCTTGGGTCTCTCTCACCTCCTTGCTGCCCTTCTAGGCTCCCTAGCCTGCAGTTTTGGGCTTGGGGCCTCATGTTCCCCAGAGAGCAGCACTCTCTCCTCTTCCCTTCACCTGGGATCTAGTTGTCACCATCCCCACTGCCTTTCCTGACATTCCCATCCCCACAGCAGCCCCCTGTCCTGTCCTACCCCTTAAAAAGACAGTGTCCCCCCATTGTAGTGACCCCATGGATATGACAGTCGAACTGTTCATGTGAGAATCTGTTGTATGGCTCCACAGATGTGAGCATCGACCTGTGTGAGGCTGGCACCCCTCAAAATGTGACCCCTTCCCATTCCATCTTGATGACCTGTGTATGTGAGAATAAACCCTCACTGCCATGAGGTCAGTAGTGACTCACAGTGGCTCTAAAGAACAGGTAGCACTGTCCCTGGGCTTGCAGGACCGTCACTGTGTCTGGAATCAGAATCCTTGTCTTTCTCCCCCGGGACTCCTGATGGTTTCCACAGCACCACACGTAACCATGGCCTCAGCAGGCCTCCACTAGGTGAGGTTAGGATCCTTTAAAAGTGACCGGTGCCCATCACTGTGGTCATCCCAAGGAAGGGAGAGCAGAAGTCGCTCCACCGGGTGTTTAATGGCTGCACTTTGGGGACAGATCATTGAGCCTTTCCCCCAGGTCCCCCAGGAATGCCTCCAACTTTCCACCTCTCCGTATGCAGCCTCCTCTTCCTCACGTCTCAGAAGCCCCAGGGACCCTCCCTCCTTTTAAATGTTCTCACTGTAAAACCTCTCCTTGCCGTGATGACATGAAGCCATTTCCTATCTTGGCTGTCACTTGTCTGCCATGTAAAGTGGAAGCTTCCAGAAGGCAGGGGCACTGTCCATTTTATTTTTATTCCAGGCCGTTCATGGACTAAGCACAGCACTTGGTACAAAACCAAACAAAACCTGAACTCGTTGCCAACAAGTCGATTCTGACTCACAGCAGCCCTGTAAGCCAGAGTCGCTCTGTCCCCTCGGGCTGCCGAGGTTGGATTGTAAGAGACACAAGCAGCCTCACGTTTCTCCTCCTGATGAGTTTGAAGCATCAGTTTTGTACTTAGCAGGCCACTGTACCACCAGACTTCCTTAGAATTTATAAAATTATATACATTACAGTATGTATATATAGACAGTTGCACTCTAAAGTGTTATGTAGTATATTTACTATAGCATAGGATGTGAAATATAATGGATATATAATCATACAATATAAAATTACATATAAATTGTATTTATAAAATTGTGTGACTATACACATATACACATATGCCAAACTCACAGCAAATCTATAGGACAGAGTAGAACTGGCCTAGTAGATCTCCAAGACTGCCAGTTTTTTTTTAAAGACTGCCACCTTTTTTTTTTTTAAAGAAGAATGCTTGGTCACTTGACCAATCTTTTTATTTTATTTTATTTTATTTTTGGGGGCATCACTGCCTCTGGTGGTCGTGGGCGCTACCTAGTGCTGCTCCCGAGAGCCGCCGCTGGATTTGAACTGCCAAGCCCGCGGGCCGCAGTCCTGCACTCAACCACTTACATCACCGGGGGCTCAGCCCAAGACTGCCACTTTTTGTAGGAGTAGAAAACCTCATCTTTCTCCCAAAGAGTGGCTGGTGGTTTCAAACCACTGACCTTGCAGATTGCAGCCCAATGTGTAACCACTACACCACCAGGGCTTCAGAATGTATATAGAAGATGTATATAGTACGTGTAGTGTACGTTATATGTATTTCGAAGGCAAGCAGCCAAAACCCCAAAGGTGCCCCAAGATCCCCGATCTCTCTGGAGTAGGACAGACCCTGACAGGTACCCAGCTAGCCTGCTTCTTGCCTGGCTCCCAGGTCTCATCTGACGGTGACAATTAAAAAGTGAAGAAGGGTTACCAGGAAACAGCTTGCAGTCTTCTCTTATTAGCTTGGAAGCCTTGGGCCTGAGGGGCTGAGAGGGAGGGCTGCCAGCCCTGGGAGGCAGGAGTGTCTGGAGGCAGGTGCATCATGATAGCAGTGCACCTGCGAGAAACTGGATGAAGTGTAGCATCAGAAGCCCTTCCGTGCCACCAGTGAGGCTGCACCAGCATCCCCAGTATTTTGCTGCAAGTCTACAAATCCGTGTCTCAGACATTCATGGCATTGTCCCCACTCTGACCTGTCTCACAAGGTGTGCTCTCTGGGGCAGCAGACCGGCCAGGCCCTTTCTTACATGGAATGGTGGGGTGGGTTCAAACCACCAACTTTCCCATGTGAAGCTGTACGTCTGTCTGGCCACGGCGGCCCCAGGACTGCTGCAGCGCTATCTCTGATCAAACAAATCATCCTTAGGGCACAAAGATGAACCTGTTGGAGGCAGGTGATAGCATGATGAGCAAAATACAAATTTATCGCTAAATGCACTATCTTTTTGTCATTAGTCTCTCCCATCTGAATTGATCAATATTCAAAGTACAGTGATTATCATGAGGGGTAGGGAGGGCTGCCAGAAAAATTGGCTCTGTGTGAGCGAGAACCCCGTACTCGATGGCAATTAATTAGTACACAAAGTCATACACTCATTAAAGTCTTGATTCATTCATTTATTTACAGAGTCACTTATTCATTCAGCACAAACTATTTCGTCAGCGCCTAATAGGGGCTGATGCTAATTCAGACAGGTGGTTGTCTTTCTCCCAAGTTCACACAGATCAGCCTCATAATTAACCACGGCAACAATGGGAAGGAGAACCCCGAACCAACCCCAACCCACTGCCATCAAGTCGAATAGACTCACAGCCCCGCTCTGGGGCAGTGGAGAATTCTCCCCTAAGGCTTCTGAGACTGTAACTCTTTTTGGAAGCATAAAGCCTCCTTTTTCTCTCTTGGAGGGACTGGCAGGTTCAATATGCTAACCTTGCAGTTAGCAACCCAGTGCATAAGCCACTATACCACCTGGGCTCCAGGAAGGAGATGGAGGTTCCCTTATTACTAAGTTCCTTTGTCAGTGCCAGGATCTGCACCCAGAGCTTTGTCTGCAGCAAAGTTTTAATTGTCAAGCGAGTGATATTATCCCTACTTAGCACACGAGGAAAGTAAGGTACAGTGGTTAAGGTATTTGCCTCAAAGCATGTATCAAGTGAAGTATGGCCGAGCTGTCCCTAGAGCTCAGGTTGGCCTGACTGCTGCCACATGCCTTCTGGTTGACTCTAAGATGCTCTGGGGTGCGTATCCCAGTGTCAGTCACGCTGTACATAACAGGCTTCCTCTCTAGATGTCCTCTTGATGAACCCGTGCATCCTACTTACCATTGCAAGATGACTAAGTAACTAGATGACATGGGCAACAAAGCCCCAGTCCATTCACTACCTTTAAAACAGACATGCACATGTGTCTCTACACTTACAAGTCTCTACTCTTCTCCACTCCCCACGTTCCCATGTCTGGGTATTAGAATAAAACTCATGTAGGATAAGACTCAGAGGAACATATGAGACCTACCTCTGCCTAGCTCTCCCATTATTTTGCACCCTTTCCCCCCATCCTTTTCTACTTGGCCTTACCAGCATCTCATCCATTTAGGATGATTGTGAGTGTGTCCTGGCCACAGGCCTTTGGCTGGAGCTGCTTCTGCTGCTGGAAAGTGCAGCTCCAAGATCTCTGCTCAGCCAGCCCCTCCCTTGGTGTTCAGGTCCAGTCAAATGTCATCACCTGAGAAATATCGCCCCTGGCCACTCTCAAAATAGCAACCATCCAGCACTCTCTACCCCACGAATCCTATTTCACACTCACGAAATGTACACGATATTGTCCTTGTTGGGGCTATGGGGTTGATTTCCCACCCCCCCACCCCCCCAAGGTGAGCACAGGTGATATAGTCTTTCTCCCATGGAGCCACTGAGCAGGTTTAAACCACCAGCCTTCTGGTTGATAGCTGAGTGTTTAGCCATTGGGCCACAAAGACTCCTGATGAAATATCAATAGCACCATTTATTATTAAAATTTAAAAAAATAACACAAAACCCACTGCCATCAAATCAATTACAACTGCTATAGGACGGAGGAAAACTGCTGACTGGGTTTCCAAGTTTGATCCTCTAGATCTTGTTTGTTTGTTTGTTTGTTTTTTTGTGTGGTATCACTGCCCTTTGGTGGTGGGAGAAGGAGGCCCAGCCTTGCTGCTGGATTTGAACCTCCAACCCAAAGGGCCGCAGTCCCATGCACAACCACTATGCCATGAGGGCTCAGCCGATTCTCTAGATCTTTACAGGAGCAGACAGCCTCATTTTCTGCCATGGGACTACTGGTGAGTTTGAACAGCTCACCTTTTGGGTGGCAGCCAAACACTACACCCTCTGTGCCAGGAGGGGTCCTGATTCACAGCAGATAACATGAGTATTTGCTCATGGCTTTATTGGTCTCACAAGAATATTCTCTATAAGAAAGAGGGGACGTTTCAACATATATTTCTCCCTTTGCTTTATCCCGGCACCTAGGACAAAGCCTGGCACACAGCAATCACGCAGTCAAGGCGGGTTGAAGGGAAGAATGCAAGCACGCACAGGGCATGGGGTAGAATGTTCAAGAAGGTGCCAACTCCAGGTGTGTCGGATGGAGCTGTCACTCAAGGCATCATCCTCTGTTGGTGCTTTGAATTCCACCAGCATATTGAGACATCACAACAGACACAAGGGAAGGCTAACAGGAATTGATGGTCCAGCCCTGTCAATTTGCTAAAATCACTCTAGATAAACAATTACAATAGAGTAAGCACATGGGAATAGACCCAAGGGAGAAGTGAATTCAAATTCCCACTCTGCCATGGGTTGACCTTGAAGAACTCGCTCTGCAAATTACTCAGATCCCTTTTGGAAATAACTCATATTGTTCCTGTGACGCCCCCTGGCATCAGTTCAGACTCACAATGACCCTATATACAATAGAGGAACACATTGCCTATCTTGCACTGTCCTCACAACTATGATCTTTGAGTCCATCTAACTCCTACCCAAAACCAAACTCACTGCCATTGAGTCGATTCTGACTCACTGTGACCCTATAGGTCAGGGCAGCACTGCCCCTGTGGGTTTCCAAAACCCTTTATGGGAGTAGAAGACCTCACGTTGCTCCCTCTGAGACATCCGTGGTTTCCAATGGTTGACCTTGCATTTAACAGCCCAATGCAGAGCCAGAGAGCCACCATAGCTAACTCACAACTCACACCATGCTCTAACTAACCCATAAAACGAAAACATCAAACTCACTGCGGGTTTCCGAAAAGAACTCTATGGGAGAAGAAAGCCCCGGCTTTCTCCCGAGGATTCCAGAGTGGTTTAGAACTGTCCACCGTTCGAATCGCAGGCCACGTGTCACCACTGCACCACCTCTCACAGGAGTGTGATAAAGATTAACACTCAGCTCCAACAGCTTCTCCTGACCATCCACACTAAAGTTGTCCCGACTCCTGTTCTCTACTTTTGTGTTGACAACATGATTGTCACCCTGGGTCTTTTGAAGGATCCTTCTCCTTTGCAGGTGTACATAAGCATTTCATGATCTGCCCATTAAACTTACTACAAGCCCCAGGGACCTGGAAGAAGCTCTCACGCACAGAGAAGAAACTCAAGAAATAGCAGTTGAATGATGAATGGGAATGGGCACACTAGACAGTTGAAGAGTGATTGATCTTACTGTCATGACTGGTCCTAGCCTTGTTGTTGCCAGTGTCATAATTGCTATTTTTTGGAAAAGAAATTTTCTTTTTTTTTTTTTGCACTAGTGCAGTGCTACAGCCAGCTAAGTGTGAGACTTTGCCTCAGAAGAACCCAAAATGTTATATGTTGATTGTATTTCCAGGAAAGAAAGAAAGGAAGGGAGGAAGGAAGGAAGGAAAGAAGGAAGAAAGGAAGGGAGGGAAGGAGAGAGGAAGGAAGGAAGGAAGGAAGGAAGGAAGATTCCTCTAACTCTGATTTCTTTCCAGCCAGAGGTTCCTGGGCCGATGGATGTTGGTGGGATGTACATTTCCTGTCTGATAGAGTTGTTTTATAGTCTGACTACACAAGTTGAGGGCAGTGTGCTCATAGGTCAGCCAGCACCTCACAGTCTCATGCATGTTCCCAGCGCTGCTGTCCCTGGGAGCCGTCCAATCCATGCCGACATATAGCGCCCCCACTGGACACCATAGAACTGTCCCACAAGGATTCCCAGACTGTTCCTCTGATGACTGAAGTGGAGGATCAAGGCTTTTCCCCACGTAGCCTCTGGGTGGGTTTGAGTCCCTGACCTTTTGCCTAGCAACTGAGCACTTGACCAGGTGCCAGTGGGCTTATTTTTCAGAGCCCTCCTCTGGGATCCTTGCAAGGTCCCAGTGTGCAAGAGGGGCAGGGGTCCCCTCCTGAGAGAGGTTCAGGGGTGAGGGGCACGGCTCTGGGCAACTAGGTCCAGCAAGGCCTCAGGGTTTGACTCCAATACTTACAAGGGGACCCCCAGGAGCAACACTTATCCCTAGAGCTTGTCTAGGAAGCGGAGCATAACAGATGTCAGCAGAACCCGTCGCTTCATCCCAAGGCACTACCCAAGGGACCCTCACAACTCAAATTCAGAGGGACAGGCGGGCGGAGAAGCACCAGCCAGGCGCCCACGTCCCCAACAAAGAGGAAAAGCCAAAGGCAAGTGTGACAGAAATTACAAGTGTAACTCTGCATTTGGACACTTTATCCTGCATCAAGGAGCACCAGACCCACAGGTGAGAAGTCCATCCTTTCTACAGTAGCTCCGTGGTTCCGAGACTCATCCTCGTTCCCTGGGGTGTAAGACAGAGGTCCCCAAACACATAGCTGATACCTAAAGAAAACCCACTCTAAAATCCCTGCCACCTGGTCGTCCTCGCCTTATCGTGACCCGATAGGACTGAGTAGAATTGCCCCTGTGGGTTTGTGAGACTATAACTCCTCATGGGACTCTAAAGCCTCGACTTTCTCCTGAGGACAGGCTGGTGGTTTCAAACCCCTGACCTTATGATTAGCCACCACACCACTATGGCTCCGGACAATAAAGGGTCTGACAAAACGAAAAACAAACAAGCAAACAAACTAACTGCCACTGAGTTGATGCTGATGCATGGGGGCCCTCTAGAGCAGGGCTAAACGGCCTTTGTGGGCTCCTGAGACAGTAAGTAAGTGCTAAAGGGAGTAGTAGATCTGTCTTTCCCTGAGGAGGGGCTGGTGGTTTCCGTTTCAAACTACTGACCTTCTTTCTGGTCGCAGCCCAGTGTGTTCGCACTAGGACGCCAGGGCTCCTGATAAACTATAAGTGAGTTTAAGAAAAGATGGGCCATGCGGTCGTGGGGACGTGCTGCTGGTGCTCTCCCTGCCAGACCAGCTGCTTTCTGCCCCAGGGAAGACCTTGAACCTTCTATCTCTCTTTTGACTCCCCTGATGCCAGGCTCACATTTTTCATGACACAGAGAAAGCATTAGGGACGTTTCCTTCAAATTCATTAGAAACAGAACGGCCGTGGCCAACCCTCTCTTTAAAAAAAAAATCTCATTCCACCCTTCATAACTGCGTTCATTAAAAGCTGTAACTACGTTCTGCCCACCTTAATGTAGGCATTTGATCATGTCCACAGAAATGGCTTCTGTGTCGCTCTAAGAAGGAAGCTTGGGGATGATTTCAGAGTCTTCATTCTGTGAGCAAAGCACTTAACTAATTAAGACCAGTGATGTTAATTTGGGTCTTAGCAGAAACTGCGCAATGCTGTCTTTTTTTTTTTTTTTAAACCCACCTTAGTGTCTCCTCGGCCTTGTGGAAACACGAAACCTTTCCTGGGTATAAATGGCCATCCCAGGATCTTCAATTAAATTCGCCCCGTGTTAGCAGAAGAGCTAAAATGCTCCTTTAAAAAAGAAAGAGAGAAAGAGAGAGCGAGAAAGGGGGAGAGAGATCGCTGCTGCTTCACTGACTTCCGCTGCCACGGGGAGATGAGATGTGAACTTCCAACAGGACAGAGATGTGCTCCTGCCCTCCTGGGAGGAAGTTTCCCCTCCTGCTGCCCCAGCACCTATCTTGACCAGAGGGTCTTTGGGTTTGCAGACCCACGGTCCAGTTTTGAAAATGATTTTTGTTTTTAAAGCGACGTGTACTGAGATGCCTTCCACTTTTGTAAGCTTCAACAACAACACATACACAAAATCCCAGCACCAACAAACTCAGTGCTCACTCATGACTCCTAAGAGAGCATTAGGAGACCCTGGCACAAGTTGGAATACGAGGTACAGGGAGGGGTGGGAGTGAAACTGTTTTTTAAAATCACGCGGATGGAAAGAGAGCTATCATTTAAATGAGCAAAATGTGAGACAAATGCTTTCAAAAATGATCCAGGCTTCTTTTCTTTCCTTCCTTCCTTCCTGCCGTCCTTCCTTCCTCCCCTTTCTCTCTCTCTCTCTTTTTGTAAATGTGATTCCTGTGAGCTCATTATCCTTCAGACTTTTGCACTGTGCATCTTCCTGTGGTAGCAGCTAAGCTAAATAACACCCATGTATCGCTAATAGGATATGCCGACCGAGCCTCCTGATTTTGAAGTTCTAACATTTTAAATAATTTCAGGCACGGCATTGGCATCCTAGTGTATTTAAAGGTGCCCGAAGGAGATGGGTCTTTAAAATTTTTTCCTTTTCTCTTCCCCTGATGGAGAGAGCGCACAAAAAGGATCGAAAGAAGCAACCATCGGAAATTCCAAATGGCCATTTTAATGACTTTCAAATGCCTCTGAATTAGTTAATCATTTCACCAGCGGGTTCGCGCTGGAAGCAAATAGATCAGCAAGTCCCTCTTGCCTCTCGGGTTTCTCTCCCATCGGCTGTATCTGTACTCACCTTCCTCAGGAAGGGACCAAGTCCACCTCCGCATCTCCCCAAGCCCCCCTCCCCCAGGTTGACCACTTGACAAGATGAACAGCAGCACACTGCAGGGAACACCCCCCCCCCCCCCAGGTGAGAGGGCACAGGAGACAGGAACCCATCCTTCTGCAAAGATCCTTCCAGCTGAGTGTGCAGATGTTGTCCCCCACGCAGTAGGTGGGCAAGCTCCACAGTCTCTGGCTCTCTCTGATCACATGTTTTAAAGATCTGGTGTGCCCCGAACCCCACTCCAAACGCTACCTCTTCTCTTGAACAAAATAATTAAAAATAAAATAGAATAAAAGAGTCCCTAAGACAAATCCCTGGAAGTTCGACTGGGTGGGAAGGGAGCTCTGTTCACCGGGTGAGAACAGCATGTGATGGGCGAGAGACCTACAGACAGCAAGGGCGTTTCTGCATCCTGCAAGACCCAGGTAAGCATGGCTCCCACAGAGGCGCTTTCTCAGGTGGTGTAAATGACCACTTATTCCGCATCAAAGCAGTCACCCGGAGGAACATACAGGTGTCCATCTGGAAATGGAATGGATGAAACTTAAGAAAGAGAGAAAGAAAGAGAGAGGGAGAGAGAGAATAGCAATCACTGCCCCCCCCCCCCCACACACACACACAACCACTTAAAAACAATTTCCTATGGTTACAAATGACAGGAACAGATTGCAGATAGAAAAGAAGGGGTGGGGGTGGGGGAAGAGTCCTGCTGAGTGGAGGTACAGGACACCATCTCCCAAATGCGGGAGACCCTGGCAGAGAGACTGTATTGACCATTGAGGACCATGTTGGAAAACAGACATAAATCCCTCCCCAGAAAATTAAAAAGGAAAAGAAACTTCCCAACTTGTGAAGCAATAAAAATTATTTGTGCCAAGCTTCTTTTCATACCACTGTGATTTTTTTATAAAAGTCGCTCAATTTGATTGTAATTAAATATGTAATGAAAAAGCCCTGCTTCAGGGAAGCGATGCAAGGCACTCTGTTAGTTTAATGTATTTCCAACCGACTCTGCATCAAGCGCGAAGGATGCCTGGTCTTGACACAGGGCCGAACTCTTTGAAAGGGGACTTGGGTGGATGCAGGCATCGCCTTTGAAATAGTGGCTCAGGTTCCCCCACCTCCCCTCTCACGATGTCCCTGGAACAAAACAGACCATGCAAATACCCGTAGAAGGAAGGCGGTCCTACTGGGGAGATGTAAGTCCTGTCAGCTAATTACAGATCAGGCACAAACAGGAACTGGGCCTGGCCTCCTCCTGGCCGGTTCTCCGACAGCTCAATGCCAGGGAGGAGCAAAGGCAGGTACCTGGTTTGGGTGGTCTTCAGTGATACCACACTCTGTTCCCCCATGCCCTGCCCTTTCAAGCCAGCTTCATGAAGAGCAGACACCCCACCAACACCCCAGCACACCGAAGAGAAAGAGAGGTGCCCCAGTAGGCAGTCTTTCTGCAGCAGGATCAAGAAGCCAGTTGGGATAAAATAAAACCAAGAAGCTCAGCTAGTGACAGGAGGCAAGATGCTCCCAGGCCTGGTCTGCGGAAGACACCCAGGAGGTATCTATCTATTGGAAGCTCAAAGAGGGGGAAAAAATACATAGGTGTGAAGGGATGGCAAAAAATAAGCCATGTTTCTTGTTCAGAAAGGAGACCTGTTTCTACCCTCTCTTCTGCCCCACCCTGCCCCATCTCCATCCACGGGAGCCTGTCAAGATGGAGAGGTTTCCAAGACCCCCACCCCCTTACCTAGCTCCACGACAACTCCCTGCCACTCACAATCTGCTGATTAGGGTTAATGCATTGAGTCCTGATATGGCAGATTAAAACGGAAATCAATAAATGCCTAAAACAAATGGGCTTTTGAGATGTCCCATTCAATCTGGGTCTTTAAGGGTGAGGTGAGAGGGGAAAAAGGGAGTGGAGAGGGAAGTGGGACAGGGTTCCAACAGCCACCAGTTTCTCTCCCCAAACACTGGCAGAGGAAGAGATGGGGAACAAGGAAGATGTCCTGCTTTCCTCACAGCTCTGTAGGGGCGGCTCTCATGTGGCTGGGCTTCTCTGGGTGGGGGGTGGCGGGGGGAGGGAAGGTGTTTATATTTCCCATTCATGTGCTACGTCCAAACAGTGCAGGGAAACCAGAGTCTCCACCAGGAGGTGTTTCGAAGTTCAAAGCTGTGGACTTGTCTCTCTGAAGAATGTTTGATTAAAATAAGAGTCAGGAGTATCCACCCCGCTTCCTCTATCCGTAGTCTCTCAAATCCTGGTTCCACTTTGTCTGGACACTCAAAGTAACCTCACCACCCTCTGCTCCTCCAGTTGCCAGGCCCTCCTCTTTCCTTCTTGTGCCTTCTACAGCTGAATCCTCAACCTTCCCCAGGAGTTGCTGCTACCCTGAGAGGGGAACAGAGATGGGTCAGGCCTGCTCTCTCCTCCTCCTCCTCCTCCTCCTCCTCCCCAGCCTGCAGAGTTGTCCTCGCTGAGGAGGGTTCCCAGGTAAATAGCCTGTGTCATTAAGGTGCAAATTGCAACTTTTAAGTAATGATCGCTAATCGTCTCCTGTTTACTGCCACACAGGACAGTCATAAAAGACAAAACCTGCATTATCCATTCTCATATTAAATCAACAAAATGAACGGAGGGAGCTGTTGCATTCCTGCCAGGCTCCTCCTCAGATCTGGGTGATCAGAGGTCTCCGGAGAGTGGCCAGGAAGAAGCAAGGTGCTCATCACTTGAGGGTAGGCGGGTGGTGGAGGGGGATGCAAATCGGAGCACTTTCATCTATCTGGGTGCTAGGTGGCCGCCTGGGAATGCCCCCAAGATCACATCTGCGCTCTGGCTCTTGGCTGGCATTCATGTAAAAATGATCATCGTTCCAAATGGTGACATAAAACCTGCATCCCCTGTGTGTGCAGACAGAGGCTGAAGGAGATGGTAGACATATGTAGCAGAGTTGGTGGGCATATGGGGTCGTCACAGTCGCAGGTTGTGAACGACTCCACCTCTGACCACGTACACAGACACCCCCATCCCCCACCCTGACTCCGTTTTATTGTGCCTTTCTGCCATCTTCTTAACTGGGCACAAAATGGATGAGACCAGTGGCCTGGAATCCCAGAATAATTCCAGGTAACAAAGGATACATTTTTCATGGAGTATGAAGTTTATATGCACGGCAGCGTACACACTGTCTCCAGAGCACACGCACACACACACACACACACACACACACACTTTCATGTGCACAAATGCCTTGGTTCCAACAAGGCAGCTTTCTAACCACCACCATCACCCAGTAAGTCATAACAAGGTGGTGGGAATGGCCCAGCTTGAGAAAGCTAGAAGGCATCATAACACTTCACAGCAACTCCTTCTGACTTTGCTTTCTTTGAAGCAGAGGTGCCTACCTCCCATCCCCTCCCTCTCAAAGGCGGAGGGAAGAAACCAACAGACACAAGCGTCCACCCAACCTTTCCAGCGTCACTCTGTTTCTTCTCTGTGGATACCTGCTTTATCAGAAAGTCCGAGAACTCTTTTCCTCGACACATGGACCTCAAAACCGATAATGTGAGGGGAATCTGATGGCCAAGGGCTGTTCTTGGGGAAGAGGGTCCTGCAGGAAAAAGCGTGGGTTCTGATTCACTCGCAGGCCAGTGGTAGCTTACATTTTTCATTAATCAAGCCCCAAATCAACCTTTCAACATCAGCACAGGGGAGTAATGACTTACAGTTGTGCGTTGTGTTTAATTGTAAGCAGCGATAAAAGTTAGCGTGTCCTCAATCTTAGGACAAACCACCGCCCCCCCACCGTCTCCTCCCCCACTCCTCCCCTTTTCCCTGGATCTTCACTGGCTAAAGAAAGAATTCCAAAGTGGCAAACTTGACTAGGGAATAATTAGTTTGTGGAAAGCAGAGTGCTGATGACCTCAGATGAGTGGAAGAAGCACAGCATGCAAAACATTTTTTGTTTTATTAATATGTGAGCAAAGAAGTAGCTGAAGAGGGGACTTGCTGGGTATGAAATGAATTATTCCCTTTCTGTCTGACAGGCTTTCCACTTCTTCCAGGGGGAGAAGGTGAGCACTACCAGGCAGAGGAGTCTGAAAACTGACCAGGAAAACAATAGTCCAGAAGAGAGAAACTACAGGGAGAAGTTTCTAAGGCGTTCAGACCAGCCAGTCCGTCAGCAGACCGCTTGGCCAGCACCAGTAGATGACAGTGTCGGGGAAAAGGGTCTCGTGCAGAGATGTGCTGGGCCCCCCCCCCCCCCCCCCCCCTGTTCCATACACCTGGATCCTCATTGATCAGAGGGTAATTAGAATCCAGGTCGTGCAATTCTGGGCAATGCACTTTTTGTAATGAGCTCCCTAAAAGGAGACAGGTCCAGTCATTCTGGTAATTTAAATTACTTCTAGTTGTTGATGGCCTTTACTGGAAAACAAGAAAGAAAAAAAAATGACGGAGTACTTTTCAGGGCTGTATCACTTCTGGCTGGACCGCAGCCCAGGGCTCTCTTTTGGGACAATAATAAGGACGCTGTTATCTGTAATCATCTAACTACACTTAAACTTACTGTTGCCAGCACCAGCCAAGGCAGGCTTCCTCTTTCTGAGTCTAGAGGGCCGCTCCCACCCGAGAGCTGTCAGACCACCACAGCAAGGTGATCTGAAGTTTTCAAAATTAAGTGAACCCCCTACAGAAAGGGATAGGGGTTCGGGCAGCCATTGTGGGCAGGGCTGACAGTCAGAGTGGATGGAAGTAAACCCTGGGTGACGAGGCACATTCTGAACATCTAGGACACATGGAAGATTTGATCCGTATGCTGTGCGGGAAACGCTTGGGAAATATCAGAATCACAACTTTTGAGACGCTACGTCCGCAGGGAGCAAGAAGCCACCCACACACGGTTCTGACAGCAACTAGGTGCGCAGACGGGAAGATAATCGCGGTGGTTTCAAAGCACATGTACTTTTACCCTGAGCTGGGAGCAGCCAGAGATGGCCAGTTGGCTTGGCGGTCCAGCATGCCGAGACCCAAATACCCACTTGCCCAGGATTTGCAGCTAACTTTGAGCTTGTTCTAAGGGTGACTTTGCAAAGTTTATTCAAGTGTTGCACTGCGCTTCTCTCTGCGTTTGGCTCAAGTTGGAGCAGAATGAGATATTGCAGTGGATCGGTAGACTTAGCTGATGCTGCCCAAAGCCACAGGGTAAAGAAAGAGCGGGGATGGGGAGGGGTGGGGGGTGGGGTGGAGGTGTCTAAAAAATCAACACAACAGCATTAAACAAACCCTCAAAACCAAAAGTTAGGCTTTTCGAAAAATCCCTGATTCAACTAAAGGACACAAAGAAATACAAACGCCCACATTAAAAGCCAAACAAGATAATAATTGTGCATGTCTGGCTCTGAATGTAAAGGGCAAGGCTTGCGTCACTGGCACTCTGAGTTTCCATGGTGAGTGATTTATTGATATATATCAAGAATGAATAGATCAAAGGCAGCGAGATGACAGGTGATCAATCAAATGTCAAATCAAAACTAGCAATCAAGTGGAAAGCTGATTTTTCCGTGGGTGGGTCTGGCAGGGAAAAATGAACTTTCATATTACACTTCCGAGAAACAAAACCCCAGCATACTATTAAAAAAGCAATTAAGCAACCCAAAAGACATACACACGCACACACACACACACATGCAATAATCCCCTTGATCTCTTTTACCGATCCATTAACCTGTTCCTCTCTCTCTGAGCGGGTAGGGGAGAGGAGGAGGATCCGATCAGGATACTGTTAACCACACACGGCCAGATTTTCAAAGTTTGTAACTCTGTGCAAAGGAAAACCAGAGCTATTTAAATGTTCTGGAGGGGACATTTCTTTCTTTCTTTTCTTTCTCTTTTTTAATGGACAGGAGAGTGTTGATTAGATTTCCAAATGTGATGCTTTTTGAAAATATATTCAAAGGTTCATCCATCTCCAAAGCTGATTTTTCCACCTTGGGGATCAAAGTTTAACTCCTAATGCTTGCCCCAAAGCCAACCTCCAGCCTGCAGCCTGGGTAAAACATTCACTGAGTGTCCCAAAGCCAAGGAAGCAGGCTCTGACCCCAGAGGCCACAAGTCACAGGCACTGACCACAACGCAGACAGATACTAGGGTGGAGGGGCTCTCTCCCCCACGCTGCACCCCAAGTTATCAACCCAACTTCAACCCTTGAGGCAAGAAACCGCCTAGGACAAAGTTAGGGGTGGGGAGAGGGTGGGGGAAGAAAGTTGAAGGAGGGAAGGCTTGGTGGGATAGCCCCCCCATTCCCACCCAACAAAGCCGCCTGCGTAGGGGAGATCAGAGAAGGCAAGGGGAGATGGGGTTAGTAGGGCGACAGAGAGGCAGACTGGGGCTAAGTGCCCCCCAAAAGCTTAGGGGGTGGCGTCCTGGCGGACCCTGGGACCAGGAGGGCGGGAGCGGCGCACGGCACGCAGGGCAGCCCAGGCTGGGCAGCCTGGAGCGGAGCCTTTTCTCTTACCTGCCGCCCGCTTGGGTGCCTGCTGCTTCCTCCTGGGCATCGCTCTACTCCGCTCCAGTCCCACGTCTGGCGCCCCGGCCCCAAGCCGCGCGCGGGGGCCGAGGTCTCTCCTGGCTCTCTGGGACTCCTCCGCCTCTTGCCCGGTGGCTCCTAAGGCGTCACTCGGCCTCTGTCCCCCTGACGATGATCCCCCCTGCAACTCCTCCACCACGGGCCAGAGACCCCCCTCTCTGGGCGGCAGATACGGGCGCCTGGTGCCAGCTGGTTGGAAGTAGAGGTTGGTTCTGCCCTTGTTTGTTTGTTTGTTTTGTTTGTTTTGGATTTTTTGGTTGTTTTTTTTTTCCTCTCTCTCTCTCTCTCTCTTTTGTTTTTGCTTTTTGGAATTTTTGGTTTTTTTTTTTTTTGGTGACTGTGGAGACACTTGATTTCTTTATTAAACATCCAAGATCGGGTTCAGACGGAAGGGACGAGGGGCGCACACGCGCCGCACGCACACTCGCGCGTTAAGGAAAAAAGGCAATCCTGCGAAGGTACTGGGTTTCTTCTTTTTCGTCTTCTTGCTTCTCCTTTTCCCCTCCTCCTCCTCTTCTTCCTCCTCCTCCTCCTCTTTCTCCTCCTCCTCCTCCACCACAACTACCACCACCTCCTCCTCCTCCTCCTCCTCCTC